>PVKN010010067.1:0-23065 GCA_004027915.1 Capromys pilorides
ACTGTTGTTAACTATAACTTTTGGAAGTAAAAGCATGGAATGGGGGTGGAGATCAGTGAAAAGTAATAGCAATTTGACAATCTCTAAGAGACAAAATATTCCCCCTGATAGCCATCAATTGCCCAGTGAGATGTCAAGGGGCCATCTATATAGTCCATATTGCTAAAGTAACTTTCCTTAAATAAATGATAGCTTAAAGTTAGAATAAAAGTGCTGAATTAGGTGTGCTAACACATACCATAGTTCTGAGAGGGAACAGTATCTATGGTGATCTGTGGTAAATCTTTACTGAGGCTGTAAATAGCCACAAACTAATTCTGTGAGCAGACTTCTCTGAGTGGTCTCTTTAATGAACAGCTACACACCATTGATGTTCCATTTTATTTTCTGGTTTTTAAAATCAGGGTTAATGGCTAGGGAGAAATAGTCTTTTGGTGCTATTTTGATAGCACGAAATTAATAGCATGAATTCCATTTGTAAACCTATCAGAAGACCCATTTAAATGTCATTATTCTTTCTGAGATAGATGTATGGAGAGCTTCATTACAGGTATTTTCTTGTTCTTTGAAGACACAGTTAATTTTTTTGGTGTGCTGTGAGTTTCATGTTAGATATGCCTCCAAAGGCCATGTATTAAAACCTTGACCTTTTGAGTGGTATAGCTGGGAGGTGCTGTAGACATTTAGGAGGTAGGGCCTTATGGGAGGTCCTTTGTGAGGGTGATTGGAGAACCCTGGCACCTTTCTCTCTCTGCTTTGGTTCCTGGATGGTGAAGTCAAAGATATTGTCCTGCCATGGTACTGCCAACATAAGGTATCTGTCTTAAAACAATGGGTCCAATCAACCATTGGCTCACCCCTCCAAACTGAGGTGGATATTGTGAGCCAATATACATCTTATATTTTTATGAATTACCTATCTCAGATATTTCATCATAGTGACTGGAAATTGACTAACCCAAGATACTACTCATGCAATGACAAGCCCAATATCACATGAGCAGAATCACTACTCTTTTGCCTCTTGATTAATGTCACCACCATGTGGAGGATGGGGGCCAACTTTCTCTGGGATATGGAGGGGTCCAGAGGTAGGCCTGAGCTAAGGAATGACAGAGAATGTGGAATTGGGCCATGACTGATGAGTCCACAAGCAGAATCCTGGGCAGGGGATGGGCTGGAAATCAAAGCTACAGTCCAAACAGGCAAGGCAGCCTTTGGGGGTTTGGGGTGTGCCAAGAGAAGGGTAGGGGTGGGCTATGCCCCTGGGTCCCGGTGGTGGATGAAGTGTTCCCCAGGGAATCTGGAGCCCTTCGGAGAATAATAGACAGGATAGAATTGTGGGAATGCTGGGTGGCCCAGCGTGGTGGACAACTCAGAGCAATTTCCTTGTGGAATAAAAGCACAAATGCCCCTGGCTGAATTAGAACAGTGTCCCCCAGCCCCTCAGTCACTGATGTTGTATGCTGTGCCAGACACAAGGCAGGAGTCCTTCCTGATAGCGGGCACAGAAAGTGAGTGCAGAGAATGTTTTGGATGGAGAGAGGTCCTGGCTGAGGACAGCTGTGGTTCCCTAGACCTCAGCACTTGGTTTCAGTGCAGGATGCTTTCTGTGCAAGATGGCAGAGATGCCAACTGGGCCAGGCTGCCCCTGTGCACTTCCACCTGGGTGCTTCTCCCAGTACAGTTGCCATCACCTGTACTCAGACCCTGGAAGGCTCTCTTGGTAATAATGAGCTCACATGTTCTAGTAAAGGCAGAAAGAGGTGGGTGGCTTGGAAAAGGGACGAGGGCCAAGTTTGCATATTTTTTTCACTGTCTGATTATGGATAAATGAGACAAATTTTCCACATGTGAATTTTACTTGAGAGAGTGTTTCAAGTTAAAGATCGTTTGGTCCTGATTTAACCTACAGCACGTCAGCTTTTCTGTTCTGAGGGCTGGTGGAACACAGGGAATTGATATAGAGGCTGTAGATTCAATGAAAGCATCATGTCTCTTATCATCGTTGCCTTGTCCAGAAAGGATATAAACAGTTAATGATGAGTTGTGGACAGAATCCTGTTTCCTCCATGCCCATGCACTAAAGTTCCACCCCCTAGCGTGCTTATTTGGCAGGGGGCTTGTCAAGAGGTGAGTAGGGTTGAATGTAGTCATAGAGGGCATGCCAATGGGACTGGTGTCCTTGTGAGAATATGAGGACACTGGAGAACTGTTCCTTTCTCTGTGCCCAAAGAGAGGAAGGGTCATGTGAGGACATGGTGAGAAGGTGCCATGCACAAGCAAGGAAGAGCTCTCAGCAGGAGCAGAGTCTGTGGCATCTTGATGTGAGACTTCCAGCCCCCAGACTGTGAGAAAGAAAGATCTGTTGCTGAAGTTGCCTAGTCTGTGATGTTTCGTGATGGGTGCCTGAGCCAACAAGGATGCCCGGCATGTAAACCAGCGAATGTCACAGTGGGGGTGATGCTAAGGAGAGAGAAATCCCCCTTAGTGAGCTCCTACAAAGCACCAGGAACACAGCGGCTGGAAAGTACCTGGGCTACCTGGTCACCCATGCTATACATTTGAGCCTAGACAATGTTGCAGTAGGGAGGAAGATCTGGAGAATGAACAGTCCCTGTCCCATAAAAGGGAATTTATCACTAAACAGAAGTCCAGCTGTTCTTAAGGCTAGGACACAGAGACATTTTTTTGTAAAATCTGAACCAAACTTCTAGGTTAGATAAAAGAGCTTTGTCATATTAATTTTCTCATTTTGCTAACTGCATTGAGATTTTTTTTTAAATTTAGTACAGGGTCTACAGGGTCTCACTACATAGATTGGACTCATAGTGATCCTCCTGTTCTCAGCCTCCCAAGCACTGGGATTACTGGCATGTGCCACCACACCCAGTCTGAATCACTGTCTCAGTGTGCCCCAAGGGTGGGGCCAGCATAGCACTCGGGGGATCAAACCCTGGTCCCTGTGTCTGCTTAAGCAGACACTTTAATCCTCTCAGCTATCTGGCTAGCCTTGCACTGAGGTTTTGTAAGAGTGTCTTTCCTTTCCCTCATGACATCATCTGAGGGATTTAGGGATGAAATGGCACCATGCCTGTAGCTTGCTTTCAAGTGATTTTTTTTTTTTTTTTTTAAATATCAAGTACACGTGTACCTTCTAGGAAACACAGGAAGAGTCTCAAAGGCTGGCTGGTTCATACATCCTGCCTTTCATCACGAACCTTCTGCCAGGACTTCTCAGGACAGGGTCAGGGTTCACTTCACTGATGAGTATGAGAGGGTTAGGCTGGAAGCCAGAGGCAGCACCCACCCCATGTCTTCATGCCAGACCATAAGTGCTGAGGTTGATGAGCTTACTGGCTTAATTCAAATGTGTGCCAGCAGCATCCAGCTGACCGTGCCAGGGAACTTGCTCTTTCATAAGCCGAGAGCCCAGTAGGAAGTCTGCTCAGCACACCTTACACCCAGATCTCAGCTTCTAAAGACAATTTGTCACTAAAGGAACCAGGAAGTTTCTCTGTATGACTCCAGGGCTGGGGCTGGGAAGTTCAAGATGAGCCAGCAATATTGTTCCTTGGAAAACAAAAAGAAAAAACCCCAAAGCTGACATGGGGAAAGGTCTCAGGACATGACATGGCTGCCACTGGCCACATCTGGGACAACTTGGTGATCACAAGTAGATAATAGAGTAGCACACTACAACACATAAAATAAAATAAGAGGTGATCTGTCTATGGTGGTATAAATTGGTAAGTATATAGAGTAGGAAGGGGGAAGGGCTAGCATGCAAAATGAGGATTTATGCACTTAGAAGGTTACCTCTCGGTGGCAATCTCAGAAATAATGGCCAGAATCAGGCTGGAATCACCAGTGAGCATTCAAGGGAAGCCTTGAGGAGAAAGGAATTAACACGTTCTCAAGGTGTTCATCCAGAGTGATAGGAGAAGCGGGCAGAGGAGACCCCAGTGGGCAACATCCTCGCCAGTCGTGAGGCTGGCGTCATCTGCACTGTGAAACCCAACACTGCGTGGCTTCTGATCTATGCTCTGAGAAGGAAACTGAGTCATTTATGCTCATTTCCTGCCAGAAATGTGTACCTTGGGGCTGGTCATGAGTGGACTCTAGGAAAACCCATGTTGAGGGACATTGTCCAAAATAAATGACCCATAGGCTTCCAAAAAGTCAATCTCATGAAACAGAAGAGTTTCATAGAGTGCAGGAGACTAGGAGATATGACCCTAATGTATGGCTAGATCTCCTTGGCTTAAAAAGAAACTGTCAGGAAAATTGGCAAAATCTGAATTATGTCTGTAGATTAGATAGTAGCACTGAATCAGTATTTTTCTGATTTTGATAACTACATGGAGATTTTATGAGACTGTCTTCCTTTTTCCATATTACACTCTAAAGAATTTAGGAATGAAATGGCACCACACCTGTAATTTTCTTTTAAGTGATTTTTTAAGGATCTCAAGTGTGTCTCAGGCGCCCACATGTGTCTGTCCACTTGTGTCTGTTATCTAGACAGAATGAAAAGCCAGTGTGGCAAAATGTGGAAAAGTGTGTCTTCTTCCTCTGCCTGCCGATGTGGTGTGGTGAACAGGATTATCCTGAAGAGCTCACACGGGCCAGCCGGGTTTTGGTTCTGTGGCTGGACTCACTCTCGCGTGGTCATCAGTGAACTTGGTGTGGTTTGGATCCACACGAGCAAGCAGGTCTGGAGAAACCTTGAAGGCCTTTTAAGCCACCAAGAGCGAGCACTATTGTCCTTAGGTGCTTAGCAGAGGCCTGTCACAGGGAGAAGGAGAGGACAGGCTGTGTTTCCCCATAGCTGGGGAAGAGGAGCTGACTGTCTACTTGCCTCAGAGAAGTAGGGAGAAGTAGGAAGCAGCACAGGAAAGAATGGCCCAGGGGACTCTTTCAGCTGATTTCAGGACTGGCTGATTCAGAAAAGGGCCCAGAAAGGAGGGGGCGCTTGCTGAGATCACCATGGTGAGAGAACTGAGATTGGTTCGGGAGAAGGCACTAAGGAAAGGACGGAGAGCAAAGGAGAGACCCTAAGGGGTTCTAATGTGTGTTTTCCAGCAAAAATCACTCTATATACTTTTTTTTTAATATATCTAGAAAAGCTGAGTGTATTCCAGTAATCAGATAGCCAAGGCACCTCCTGGAGCTGCTGGGAGCTTCCCATCTGCCAAGTTTGGTTGGGCTGGTGAAAGTTCACACAATGTCACTGGAGGGCCATGTTGACAACAGCCATTCCCTATGATCAGAATTACTTCTAGTGGGGTTGAAAGTCTAACTTTCTGCATAAGCAGTGTCCCCGAGTTGCCCAGCAGAGGACAAGGTTTTTTGCATAGATGTAGCACTGAGCGAAAGTAGAATGTGAAGGTGGATTGTCTTCAGGGATGGCCACTTCCTGTAGGTTGCTTGCCCTCCTTGGCATAGTGCACGCAGGCAGAGGACAGCCTGGGCAGGGAAAGGCTGTTCTGGGGTGGAACAGTGTTTAGGTCCTTGAGCCTGCAGGTGAATTGATGCTGAACCATCATCACTGTGAGAAGAGCTGGAGAACTTTCAGGAGCTTGAGTACTTTTCTCCCAAAGAAAAATATGAGAAGGAAAAAAAGAGAAATGCAACAGTTGTTGAAGACTCCCTATAAACGAAAAGTCTCAGGTTCTTCTATCTATTTTTTTGTTTGTCTGAAAACACAGTGTTAATAATGGCATGATTTATGGATGGAATTCTGCTTCAGAAGAGAAGTGTAATTTTATTTCCTCAAAAGGTGAGGAAACCTCTGGTCTCCATTAGACTCTTGTTCAGGGAGAATGCAAATGTGGAGTGCAAATGCAAATAACCCTGGCTCTCTTAGGATAAAATATCCACCTTCCATAGATTCTTCTATTTTGTGTTGCATTGTGATTTGTTTTTAATGTCAGACTTGGCCTCTAGAACAAGGAGGCAGCTAAAAATGGTTTTGATATTTTTCACTGTCTGAAAAAATTGCAGAGGGGAATAGTATTTCATGACACATGGAAATAATAATGTGTCCATAAATAAAATCTTATTGAGACACAGGCATTTTCATTTTTTTTTTTTAAACTTAGCGCCTATGTCTACTTTCAGGGTATGTGGTGTATTAGAGTAGGTCTGTCCACGACGCCCAAAACATCTATGGTCTTTACTAGAAAACATTACAGAGAATTTTCTAAGCCCTGGCTCTAAAATACCAGTTCTGCTGGGGCAGGGCCAAGTCATTTCTGTCTTGCCACAGTGCTGGGCACACGGAAGGCCCTGGGTCACTCTTGCCTGCCAATCAAGCAGCCCTGTTGCCTGCTCCTAGCTGCTGAGAGAGCCAGGTATGACAGCATAGCAGGAGGGAAACTCTTCAAGGGCCTGAGATACATTTGAAAGACCTTAGAAAGGAAGTCAGGCACAGTGCCAGATTGAACCACATGTAAAACCTTGCCTCACAGGAAAAAAGAAAAAAGAAAAAAAATAAAAGAAAGAAAGGAAAAGAAAAAAAGAAGAAAAAAGGCCATACTTTGTATCTAGAAAGTCATCAAATAGTCTTTTTTTTTTTTTTTTTTCTTTTTACTCCCTGCCAGTCATAAGCCAGATGTGCCACTAGGTAGGGACAGGAAGAAAGCAAGACATAATCTTTATCCTCAAGACTGCAGAGTCTGTTGGGGAAGCAGAGGGACCTCTGGGAAGCTGCATCACAGCACACGTGGGTGGGGAGTCCACAGCGGGCTCAGGACATTGAACAAACTATGGACACAGCAAAGCAAGGGACAGCGTACCTGGACTGGTGGCTGTGGGTGACACATACAGGTAAGTTGTCTAGGCTGGACTCAAACTTAGCAGTCCTCCTGCCTCAGCTCCCAGGGTGCTGGGAACACAAGAGAGTCCTACCACACCGAGCTGCCACTTGTTTATCCCAAACCTAGGTATTTAGCTGATGCCAGTCATAGCCCAGGATGCATTCTGGGTACTGGGAAGATAGTGCCAAGCAAGGAAAGGTATGAAGGAAGCTGGTTGGGGAGCACTACCGGCCCCACACAGTGGGATCTTTGCTCAGAAGTAGGAAGTGTGGGGACACAGCATGGGCCCAGTGGGGAAGTGGCTGCAGGGTGGCTGTGGGGAGCAAAGGCACAGAGGAGGCCAGGCTGGAAGGGCTTGGGAGGTCACAGCAAGGAATCTGGATTTTCTAACCCATTTTTAAACCACTAGGCAGGGAAGAGACTTACTTCGGCTTATAGTTTAGTAAATATGTCCTGAATGTTTGGTAGGCACCATGTGATATCTGGTGGGTGCTGATTGGCAGGGAGACCTGGTGAATGTCTTGAACTTTCTAGGGACCCCCCACGTGTTATTTCTAATTACATTATTTCTTATGGAAGACATCCCATTCTGTAGTTGATTTTGGTGCTCACCTGGAGTTCTGGAAGGAGTTAGTGGCAAGTGCAGGGGTGACGACCATATCTGGATGTAATACCCACAGGACTTCTAGTGAGGGGAGGAGAAGGAGCTGGTGTGCTGCTGCAGGTGCTGGTTATGTTACCACGTTGTCAACAAGGCTATTAGCCAACATGCGAAAGACGGAAACATACTCCAGTGGGGAAATCTCTCATTTCTGCATTGACTCTGTTAGTTGTTCAAGTATTTTGTGCATCTAAATAAGAATACCAAGTATGCAGTGGAATCTCTGAGTGCAGTGCTCAAGGGAGACAGCAGGGCCAGAGATAGAAATTTGGTGTCACATGCAAGGAGATAGTAATTAAGGCCAAGGTGCTGATGGGGGAAAAAGGCACTGAATGGAGATTTCTCCATGAAAATGGAGACTGGAACTCCAGAGGGAGGAGGAAAAGGGATTCTGAGGGAGGTAGGGGAGAAAGCAGACACTGTGTAGACCTGAAGGTCAGGGAAGCAGGCCTTGGTGAGGCCTTGGATGCAAAGTTAGTCCTCGCTGGAACAGGAGGGATGAGGAAGGAGTGGTTTAGACCACTGGGCAGTGGCTTGGGCCAATGATCTGCTCTGATTGGGTCTGTGTCTGTAGCTGAGCAACACACCAGGTGGGTGTCAAGGGAAGGTGCTGCTGGGAGACAGCAGGGGGACAAGCAAGTGAGGATCAGGAGTTTGGAGGGAGAGGAGAGAGCAGCGAGGCATTTAAATTTCAGTGCCTGCTCTTCGGGTCCAGCTATGGGTTCCTTGCATCCAAATGTACATGACATCAAGCACCCAGCTTGCTCTCCTTCAGTGGTCACCACTATCCTAGGCTATGGGTGGTCATTGTCATGATGTCCCTTGTGTCTGGTAGAGCGTGTATCAGACTGCACCCTGAGTTCTATAGTGCCACTGTGCCTTTCAGTGGGAAATACAGATATCTTGCTTTGTTGTCATGGCACTGCCAAGTGCCCACATCAGGGATGGACATTTCTGGTGGGGGCTAGTTTGCTGACTCGGCAAACCAGGGCAGCTCTGTGTTGCAGCTGTGGTAGCAGGGCTGGGAGGCGCTGCTTCCTGCTCTTCCTGCTCTTCCCTGCTCATGGCCTGGTTTGCTGGTGGCTGCTCAAGTTTGTGTCCTCACACACAATGAATGTCACCTCTTGTTTTGCTCAGGGACATACAATGGCAAGGTGTATAGAATAGGGTGGATCACTCAGGTCCCTTTTGTGGGTACAAAGGAATAAGGCTGGAAAGACCTGAAGGGTGTTGGGAAATCTCCCCTGCCCCATCTTGGGTCACATATGTTCTCAGGAGCTTCTTTCTATAGGAGACCCAGACCAGCAATGTTTTTGTGCCCTGTAGGTTGCATGCCTCTTCTAACAGATGCTTCCTATTGCTGATGGTTCCTATCCAGTGTCCTAAGAAAATAAAGATCTAACTTCTTTATTCTTCTTTTGCTTTAACAAATTATACTAAATCCACTTTAATTTTGTGTGAATGGGAGCCTCTGGCTCCTGCCCAAGGTTCTTTCCAATTCAGTGTCATCATGAGTTAGGGCCAGTGACAACTCTGGCCAACCCCATCTGAAATGGCCTGGCATCTGGCCAAGCACAACCCAAAGCACGACTGAGTGGCCAGCTGACAAACCTTTGGGGAGGGGGAAGAGGAAAAATTAAAGCTTAACATGAAAAGGGAAGAATCAATTCTGACTCTGAACTCCCTGCCAGAAAGCTCTGTCATGAAGAGAAGCAGGTTCTACTCTGCCTCTCTGGACCCTGGGGAAGTTTGTAACTCGCAGAAAGCCTCTAGCCAGACCCTTCTGGGTGGTGGTGATAATTCCATTAAACATTCCTCAGCATTTAGAAGGCACGTAGAATCCCATAGTTTAGAAGGCAAGGTATCGAGATCACCACATTTACTGTGCTTGAATTATAGTATAGTCTCCATTAGTATTTTCCCTTTTGGAAGAGGTGGTGGGAAAATTTAAAACTTACGGGTGCTCTACAGCATCCAATCTTAGACAGCTAGGCTATTCAGCGAAGCAGAATGTAGTGTTCCTGGGTGCCAGTCACAAAGGGTTTCCCCTGTGTGGGGAGTGGACATCATCAGTTTTTAAGATTGAGCTGAATATTTTGAAGGAAGCCTGGAACAAATGAATGGACCTAATGCCCAAAGAACAAAGGCTATTTAGACTGCTTGAAACTAACCAATGGTAGCTTTTGACCTAGGAAAAAGATTTATGTTTTTTTTTAATTTTAAAAATAATAATTCCAGGGCAGGGAAATATAGCTCTTCAGCACAGTGCCTACCTAGCAACACAAGTTTGTGAATTCAATTCCCATTTTAAAAAAAAATCCATATAGAGAGTGAAGCTTTTCCAATCAGTTCTTAGGATTTCAGGTATCAATTAACTCCACCTAGACTAGATAGTTGCTTTTATAGCTCTTGAAGAAAATGGTAAATCCAGAGATAATGCCTTGCCAATTGGGAGATTAGCAGTAGCTTGTCAGAAGAAGAAAATAAGATCTGAGAACTGCAGTGGCTACGGACTATTGTTACTAGAAATAGCTTGAGAGGACTCAAACATCTTATCTTTCAAACTCTCCAATTTCACAACATCCTCTATTACACCACAGCCAAGGAAAATGGAGCCTGAAAACAAGATCCGCCGGCACCGAATTCTTGTAGGGAGGTTTTGTAGATAATGCTTAATTTTGATTTCAAAACTATTGAACTGCACATCTCATTTTAATATGTGGTTGTTAACAATTCACATGAAATCCTGAGAACTTTAATGATAATTGATAACATTTGGAAACCAACAGAAGAACCCTAAAGAAACAGGGAAAGTCATGCAGGAAGGAAGCACTCCAATGCCAGTGGCCCGCACCTCATGTGCAGGTCATCTTTGCTGGGTATGTTTCTTTACAGGGTCCTTCATGGACCAATAGTACTCATAGTGCATGGAACTCTGAGCTCTGGACACAACCAACAGGACCCTGACTTTCAAGCTTCTGCTCCACTAGCAGCTATTTGACCTCATCCAAGTCAGTGACCTTGCACCTGGAGCTCCTGTGCACTCATCCCTGAAGCAAGGATGAGGAAAGACTCCATTCAACTCAACTCTTGTGATCTGTGATGGGATTTGTGGGACAGAATTCTCTGTAGGTGACTAATGCTGTGCTACAGACAGAACTGATCTGTCCTATAGTGAAGGGCAGCTTGCCTTCTGTTTCCAGCATCTACCAGTCCTCTCTTGAGTGACCCACGCACAGTGGCTTCTGCTGGCCACTCACCTGACTTCCTTGTCCCATGTAACTGTCCCTTGAAAGCCACAGGGGACTGATCCTAGGACTCCTGTGGATGTGGAAATCCATTGATACTCAAGCCCCTTAATTAAAACAGCATGGGATTTGCACACAACCTATACACATCTTCCCCTATATTTTAAAGCATCTCTACATTACTTATACTACCAAATACAATGCATTGTTTTGTAAATAATTGTTGTACTGTGTTACTCAAGGAATAATGTTAAGAAAAAAGTACACGTTCATTACAGATGCACTTCTTTTCTTGAATATTTTCAGCCCTTGCTTGGCTGAACCAAGAACCCATTATATCCAGGTCCCGTGTGAAGTGTTATCTGGTATGTTTCACCAAGTTGGCTCCAGCCCGTACTCTACCCAGTTTTCTATGCAATATTTAATCTTTCACAAGTGTCTTTGGGAAAAATACTTATTAGGAAAGAAAAAATCAGAGTTTGGAAGGGAAACTCACAGACTGAGAGGCTAAAAGAGATCTCACTCATTTACAATGTGTTAACCTTGTTTGATTCCATTTTAAACAACCATACAGTAAATGACAACAACCCAAACCCCCAAACTTATGACTTTTATGAGACAGCTGGACATTTGAATAGTTAATGAGCATTGGGTTGTAAGAAATAAACCATTTGGTACTTATTTTAGCTGTCATGACAGTATCATAGTTGTGTTTTCAAGAATCCTTATCTTTTAGAGAAACAGTAAAATATTTTCAGATAAAACGACATGCTTGAGGAAGCTAACTACTGAGGGTGCAGACAATATGTTTTTTGACCATGAATTCACAGTGATCAGAACAGAATGATGAGTATCTAGGGGTTAAAGATATTATTTGGTCCATTTCTGTGTTCATTGGTTTTGCAATTAAAAAGTGTAAAAATCCTAAAAGGCTCATAGGGTGGGTGGGGGCCTCTCCTAGTGAGGTGCCTTTGCCAGGGTGCAGGGCAGGGCTGCTTTTCATAGCTGCATAATTGCTGGGGGTAAATATGGAAGTTCATCAATCAGAAAGGCTCTGGCAAGGGGCAGTCTGGCAGTGGGCCCAGCTCTGTGGAGCTGCCGTCCCGCCCCGAGGCCCATTTGCCCTCTATAAATAACCAGCTATATGAATGCTTTACTATTTTAACACGCACTTGCCACAGCTGCTGAACATGTTTGTTTACGTAGCTACGAAACCTCCTGTAAACATCACTAACTCAAAATTGCCCACGTGTCAGGAGCGGGCCCCCTGAAAAAATATATTTGCAGATGAGACTCGGCCAGCTCCTGGATGCCTTGGTGGCGGGTGTCAGAATTTTCCAGGGTTTGATTCATTTTCAAAAATAGAATCACATGACGGGAAGGTTCTTGGGAGGTCACCACCAACATCCCTCTGACTTTAGGCAGGGCCAGGATGAAGCCATTCCTAGGATGTGGTGTGTCCTAGAAGGGTACCAGTCTGTCTTCTGTCAGATCTTCCAGGCACACATGTGGGCAAGGGTCGGCTTCTGCCTTGAAAGGCTCACTTATCCTACTGTGAGATGCTGCTGGAACCCACAGAGCACCCTACCCTACTGCAGGAAAGCCTGGGTCTCTGGGAGGCGCCAGGTTGAGGTCACCTCGTGCCCACACAGTGCATGCATGGAGTCCAGAGTGCAGCAGAGACTCATCATGGAAGAAGCCCCTGGTCTAGAGCACCCCACAAGTCACTTAAGGTCAATGGAGACATTTGGAAAAGACATAACCAGCATGGCAGAAGCTGTTTCATCTCAGCTTCGCTTCTCATGCCTCTGCTTTCCATTCCAGCACAGTAAAGATTACATCTAGGTGAATTTGCTTTCCTCCAGGGGCCTTTGGTCCATATTACTTTTCCTCCAGTTTTGATGATACATTGAAGCATATTTTTTCCTCCCTAAGAGCCTATTTAAGGCCCATAAATCCCAGCTGTGGTTTTCATCCAGAAAGAAAAAGAATCTCTGCTAGAGGTTCTAAACAACAGGAATCTCTGGAGGGAGGGACAGAGACTGGGCTGGCCCCAGACTTCCCAGGGAGCTAGAAAATTCTCTCTCTCAAATCACCAGGGACTTGGATTTGATCCCCCAGCACCACACGCCACATAGGCCTTGCCCCAGTCCCTGGGTGCACCTAGCTGGTCACCAAGCACCGAGACTGGGTGTGGTGACATGCACCTGTAATCCTACCACTGGGGAGGCTGAAAACAGGAGGATCGCTCTGAATCTGAGCTGTGTAGTAAGACACTGTACCAATACATGAAAAAGAAAAAGAAAATCAATAATGGTTCCCTATTCAACAGACCAGGGTCAGCGTTTGGATGCTGGCAATCAATAGTTTTCTCTAAAAAAAAAAAGAAAAAACAGGAAAGGTCAGCGAATGCTTGGAGGCAAGCATCCCCGTACATTACCAAGGCAACACTGGTTCTCACTTTGCATAGTCTCACTCATTCCACAGTCATCCGGAAAACAGGGCCACTCCAGGGAGAATTCCTACTGGGGCATCCCGAAGATGATTGCTAACTCCAGATATGCTGATCTCTGGAGACAAGGTTTTGGCTTCAGGGAGCACAGCAAGCTCTGGGCGTGTGAGTCGAAGCAGACACCCTGCCCGAGCCCGCTCCTCCAGGTTCTCCCTGAGCGCAGGCTCAGGGACAAGGGCTGCGCACTGGCCTCCTTGTCCTACGGGGGTCCGCACAGGGAGGGTCTGATTTGAGACCCTCTTGGGGAACTGCTGTAGAACACCGAGAAGGCTACATCTCCACGGACACCACTAGGGGGACCCAGAGTCCCTGTGCTCAATCCAGGCTGGCGAAGTTTCCGGGGCTATAAGCACGTGACAGGCTCCCTGCAGAAGGGACGCCTCTTCCTCCCTTCTCAGCTACACAACTGTACCCCAAGATCAAGGGCCAGATCATGCTGTTAACACCAGCGGTACTTATTATTCTACAATAGTTTTAGGGTTTAAAATGCAGGAAGTTTTTTTTTTTTTTTAATAGGGGGCTCACTAAATCGTGGTCTTATTCCATGGCACAGAAGGGACCTATTGCTCTGTCAGTTTCCTTACACAGTTTTACGTGTGCTGGGTCTCCGTGGATGTGAAATAAACATCCACTGACCCCTCAGTGCCACAGAGGTGGAGTCCAGAACTCCCCGACATACCCAAGCCTGAGATGCTCAAGTCCCTTACACAGAATGGCTCAGTATGTGCCTGGCATCCATGTACCTCTTCCCTAGATTTTAGAGTATCTGTTAGATATAACCCCTAACACAATACAAACATCATATAGACAGTTGTGCTGTATTGTTTAAGAAACAATGACCAGAAAAACAGCCAGCAGATGTTCTGCACTGAGATGATCAAGACATGTTTCGGATCTGTGGTGGAGGGCTTTGGCTTGAGGGAGCACAGAAAGCTCTGGGCATGTGAGTTGAAGCAGACACCCTGCCGCTCCCTCAGGTTCTCCCTGAGTTTAGGCACAGCGACAAGAGCTGCACACGAGCCTCCCTGTCCTACCGGGGGTCCTTACAGCGAACGTCTGATCTAAGAGCCACATGAGGAGCGGTTTGTGGCTCCCCCTTTGTGGTTGGTTGAACCTGCGGATGTGAGATCTGTGGTACCCTTGCAGGGATCCTGAGGGCTCCCTCTGTGTTGTGATTATTTAAGGCTAGTTTTGGTTCAAGTTGATTTGTTCTGTGGAAAAGGAAACGATCCTATCACTGAGCTCCTTGTAGTCCTTTACTCCCATTTTCCAGGGCTTGCTGCATTTAAAAACTGTATTGCAAAAATGTACAGCATCATAAGAGATATTTGGCAGAGGCTGTGCTTTGTCTCTTACTGCAGAGGCAGAAATATGAGCCCAAGGTCTCTCCTTTGAAAGGGACAGTGGAGGCTGGGCTGCTCGGCTCAGGTTGATGTGGACACTGGGATAGCCTTGTGAACACAGATTCTCAGATGCTGAAAGCCAACCAGAGCCTAGATTGAAGTCTTAAAAACATGGGGCAGGTTGTATACAAGAGAGTTGTCTAGTGATACTTCAGAAGACCAGTAAATGCCCGAATGAGCTTGAGCTGTGTTGATACTCTTTCTGGAAGGTGTTCCTGTTAGCTTGAGTCAAGCTTATGGCTCTGTTTTGTGGGTCTCACAGATGAATACAGGCAGAACATTTTTTGCTGTTGGGACGTGAAACAAGTATAAAGTTCAGATATGAGTGAAGACTGAAAAAAAACAGACTGTTTTCTCTGTGCTGAGAACAGATCAGCACCCTTCAAGTGCACCCACAGCACACCATGAACATATGGGCCTTTAGTATTTGTCTTTTCTGCTGGAGTTGTTTTGTTTTGAGTCAGGGTCTTACTATGTAGTGCAAGCTGGTCTTGAGCTCACTATGTAGCCCAGTTTGGCCTCAAACTTGTGGCTATGCTCCTGGCTCTGCCTCCTAAGTGCTGGGATTCTAGGCGTGCAGTATAATGCCTGGCTAATTTTTTTTAAAATTGGGTCTGCAGTATATATAATATCTATAGGAATTCTGCAAACAAGAGAGTAGAGAGAGGCTGGGGTACCCAGAATAAGGAGAAGCTAATGCTGTGTGTCTTATCAGTGGCCCTCAGAGAAAGGTCAGAATTGCATTTTTATTAAAAGCAGTTTGTTAGGTTATTTTGATAGGCTTCTTTACCTTGACTTGGTAATGGATAACCATGGTGCACATTGCATTTGCCATCAAACTTTAAGTGAAGTTTGGGAATTTAAATATATAAGGTACTCATTTTTACTATTCATTTTCTAAAGGTATCCTTAAAGTTCAATGGCTAGACTTCTTGGTGAATTTATAAGACACACAGACATACCATTTCATGAAGCAAAGACTGTGTCCATATTCTGTATCATATAGTAAGAGCATCCAGTGGTTTAAAATGAACATTTAACCACAGATAACCTAGGACAGACCCGGTCTTACCTGTGGCTTCCACCATTCCTTCCAAGATGACTACAATTTCTAGTTCCTCTTTAGGCAGCTGGGCTTTGGAGATCTCCCAGAAAGGACTCTGTTGGTTAATTTCATGGCTAATGATCAGTGGTGACACCAGAAATAGTCGGTCGTCCCCTGTGTAGTATCCCACATTGATGTCCGTCTGGTTCAGAGGGATGAACTCTCCCTCCGAAGTCTGTTTGGATTTGATCAGCTTGGCTCTGATGGAGGCCTCCACGATGTGGGAATTCCTGAGGTCCCCTACCCGAAACATCAGGCACAGTTTCCCATCCCGCATGGAGATTACTGCATGTGTGGAAAAGACCAGGGTCTCTGCCCTCTTCTTGGGTTGTGATATTTTTACAAACATGCATCCCACCATGAATGCATTGACGATGGATCCCAGAACAGACTGGATTAAGAGGAGAATAATTCCCTCTGGGCACTTATCCGTGATAACCCGGTAGCCATAACCAATGGTGGTTTCTGTTTCTATGGAGAATAAAAAAGCAGAGACGAACCCATTGAGGTTGGTGACACAGGGAGTCCAGGAGGAGTCCTCTATGTGGTCCATGTCTCCTCGGATGTAGGCAATTAGCCACCAGATCATTCCAAAAAAGAGCCATGTCACTGTGTATACCATGACAAAGATGAGCAGATTGAACCTCCACTTGAGGTCTACCAAGGTGGTAAAGATGTCTGTAAGGTAGCGGTAGGTCTCCCGCACATTGCCATGGTGCACATTGCATTTGCCATCTTTCCTCACGTACCTCTGGATTTTCCTTTTGGTTCGGTCCCGGCTGATGTGTCTTGGCAGGTCATCCCTGGCCTGCTTAGGCAACTTTGGCTGGTGAATGGCCACAGGACTCTCCACATCCTGATCCATGGAGTCGCCCTCCAGGACGTTAGCTGGTGGTTTGGAGAAAAGAAAAGAAAAACAGGATGAAATGCTGGCTCTTGAGGACAATAGAAGCATAAATGACAGTGAAACTGAATGCCATGTATGTAGCTATGAACAGGGTGAACAAAGGCATACTTATTGGACGCCATCTGGATAGGCCTCTGGTCAGCTCGCAGGATTGTGTGTCATGATCTAGCTTGTGCAAGTCCTGCCCAACCCAACCCAAGAGGATGGAGCTCCCGCTGTAAGAGTCCGCCTGGCAGCAGCTTCCATTGAGCCAGCTCTGATGGCTGGAAGTCTGTCCGTCCTGTGAGATACTGTGGCATAGGAGAGGCAATAAGCTTCTTGAAGAAGACCTTCTGGGTTTCAATGGGCTTGGCTGTTCTACTTAGCAAGAGTGGACTGTGAACTAAATTGTGTCCTTCACACACAGGTACAGTCTCAACCTCCAGTGATTGTATTTGGAGATGCAGACTTTTAGGGTAATAACTGCAGGTTGAAAAAGTGGGTCCTAATCTCTAATAATGCATGTCCTTATAAGAGGAAGAGGAGGCACTGGGGTGGACCTATGCAAACAGAAGCTCAAGACATAGGGAGAAAGTAGCCAAGTACAACCCCAGAAGAAAGGCTGGAAACCAGTCCTCTTGGACTTCCGCCTCCAGAGCAGAACTGAAAAACAAATGTCTGTTGTTTAAACCACTCAGTGTGTGGAAGTCATTTACCAAATGCTCATGAACCCAGCTCTCAAGGTTGTGATGAGGTTAAACAAAACCACATGTGTGACATGTGCTTGCAGAAAGAGATGTGTGATAAATACCATTGTAATATGCTGTTCTCTTGTTATTTTCAATTTTAGGGTAAGAATTTTGAGCAAGCGTTATACATTATTGATCAGGCTTAAACATTATCTAATTTTTGTTGGGAAATATGCATACACTGTACTTTAACATTTGGTTCAATGCCAAGGTTAAAAAATGGGAAAGAAATGAAGAAACGAGCCTTCTCTTGCTGTATGTTCACACATTTGATTTGGCTTTTGCCTCAACACTGAGCGCCTGTGGTTTGGCGCATGGCTATTTTCTTTCTGAGATCACTGAGACAAATGCTGCACCATAATCGTTAGCTAATGGTGCATTCTAAAGCTCTCATAATCAGCGTGCAAAGGGAATTTGGGGGCTGATTCCGCTATTAAATGTGTAAAAGTCACGTACGAAATTACTTGTTTAGCCAATAATTTTAAGGCTTCTACAAGTTTTATGAGTAGTTTTGTCCTCCCTGCTCTCATTCTGCGTCCCTTGCCTGTGTCTGCAGTACCTCTGCAGTAAATATGTTTTTCTTGGTAAAAGGAGAAAGGAGGACTGGTGAGAAGGCACTCTTTATAAGATGAAGACAGTGGTCAGGGGTGGGACTACATTAGTACCAAGTCACCTTGCGAATCAATTGCACAGATCTAGTTTTATGTTTCAGCCCAAGGGACAGAAGGCATCTGGGCTTCAGGGTCTGTGGTGTGGTTTGATAGCTTTGACTTTTTCATCATCACCGTCAGCAGCATACATTTGTAAGTGGAGGAATCCTTGGAAGAGCCGTCCAGGCCGGAGAAGAGAGCGAGGGTGTGCTGGAGGCAGCGGGTGTGCGGAGGGCGGGTCCTACCCCTGCTCACTGCCAGCACCGCTTTGTGCAGAGGTGCGTTCTGCTCCCGCACAGCTACACCCAAGGGCTCACTCCTAATTCTGCCCTAAACGGTCTCTGAACAGGTGTCCTCAGGCGGTGACTACTGGGGCTCAGCTCTGAGAGGCTGGGGAGGCCTTGCCTGCAGAGCCCGAGGCGCTCTACCAGTGAGGGCCATACCTGCGTTCTCTGGTCTGAGGGTGAAAAGACAACCTGATTTCTTGCGTCTCTGATTCTTTAAGTGGAAGAAGAATGCTTGTCGGGTTAACTGCTTAACAGTCTTCACTGATATTTCCTGTTTTAAAAGCATTAGGGCAGAAGTCTTGTCCGTCTCCTTTCTACCTGCAGGGCAAAGCTGTTTTTTTCTCATTTTCTGGCTCAACTGCAAACTTCAAGCTGCAGGTATCTGTCTGAACTGGAGGGACGTGTTTAAAAGGTGAAGGAATGAGTGAGTGGTGACCACAACTGAGCAGCCTGGGGTGCTGTCTGCAGGTGCCCCAGCCCATTTCTCCTATGTGTGTGGACTACACACCATCTTCTCTTCATCTGCATTCAGGGTGGCCCCCTTGCTGACTCCTGGCTCATATAGAGTGGGACATAATCCTGGTTGCCAAAGTTCAAAAGCCTGGTTGTGTCTCCTCCCTATTCACTTGTCCCTGGGGGATGCTGAGATCACTAAGTGAAGAACCTGGGTTCTGAGTCAAGGCTGGAGCTACATCCATCTAGAAACCAGGGCTGGCTGAAGAGGGACAAGAGAGAGCACAGAGAGGAGGAAATGGCAGAGAAGAGGATGTTGACATTGGAGACGGGCAGTGTCAGCCAGGAGGGGGCTGGGAGTGGGGAGGGCTGAGTGTGTGGCCACATTAGTGGGGAGCACAGTTTCTCCTGATTGTGTGGAGCCTCAGCAGGACCACTGGGAAGGGAGAAAGGACCATGCCAGGCCCCAGCCAGGAGTGCCTCTGCTGCCCACCTGAGCACATGTAGAAGTGTTCAGAGCATCGGCAAGGGGCTGCTACTGACAGCTGTCAGCAGTTCTGGCTTTCTTGGAGCCCAGGTATGGGCCGAAGGGGATCTGACTCACATTTCTAAGAGTTCCCTAAGCTGTGCCTTGGCTGACTGCAGCTGGAATGGGAACACAGGCATTCTCCGCAAGCAGCTCTGAGCAGCCTGGGACACTTGTTTTGTGAAGGGTCTTGCTGTGTAGTTTAGGCTGGCCTTGAACTCACTTTGTAGCCCATGCTACAAAGGCTGGCCTTGAATTCCCAGTGATCTTCCTGCTTCAGCCTCCCTAGTGCTGAGATTACAGCACTAAGTCTCGCCAACTGAGAACTCGCCCTCAGCTGCCCACTGCAGTGAACGTGTGGCTGCGTGGCTCCTTCCATATCCTGCAGGGAGCCTGATGACAGAAAGCAGAAACATGAGTGTGCCCTGCTGACAGGAAGGGTGGGTGGATGTGCAGAGGGGCGACAGGAGCAGGGCCCAGATCATGGGAGGCTGACTTGACTTGAGGGTTGCATCTCTAGATTTTGGATCAGCATGTGCGCAGGCCTGTGAAGAAGGCTGAGACTCTGAATTTCTTCTCTGTCTGTCTGTCTGTCTGTCTGTCTGTCTGTCTGTCTCTCTCCCTCTCTGGTGTTTTTCTTTCTTTTTGATCTCTGTCTCGCTCTGTTAGGAAGTTTATGAGTTTAGACAGAAGGAGCTAAGGTACAAGACACCTAGTGTTGAAATCTGAAGTGTAAAAAGGAACAATGACACAGCCCCAGGCTGCAAGGGGCCTGGTTTCCCAGATCAGTGGAAGAAGGTCGCTGTCATCTTTGAGGTATGTTCTTGCTGCAGGAGGGTGCCTCAGAACACTGGTGTGTCTCAAGGTCTCCTGGGTGAAAAGCTCAGTATTTCAACTTGTGTTCAGATTCTGTAGGAGAAACACCCAAAAGCCAAGAAAGGCTCGAGTAACACTTTTAGATGTTTTAGTGTCAAGAGGAAGAAATGGAATAAGTGGGACAGATCTTAAAGGTACACAAAAAATCCATGCTTGGAAGGAAGAGGGCCCAGATGTGCGCAGGCAATACTGAGAGGGAGGGGGTTGGCATGCTTTCAACTTTCAACATTGTGCTAAACATCCTTATTTTCCCAAATTTTCTGGAATGATTTATGATTAGTCTATAATCAGAAGGAGGAGGAGGGGAAAGAAGAGAAAAAATAAGCAGGAATTTTCAAACAACACACTGAGATACCTTCCTGGTGTCTGATTTAAAAATTTTATCACACCAGGAGCTATGTAAAGTACTTAATCTGAAGGCATTGCATCCCATCGGCCTGGCAATTTAAAAACAGGCACTTGTTTGTCCAGAGTCCAGGAAAATCATTAATCAACTCTGCAGGGTCCTTGTCTAGAGACTTAGCAAGGAGAGGTGGAAATGCAGAGAGCACAAGTGTATGGCCACTGAAGGCAGGGCCTGTAGGACACGGTGAGTCACCACCCCTGTGATGTGCTGGTTGGATTCAGAGATAGAGGCAGTCAGGGAGCCCGGGGTTCTCAAGGGTCTGGCACAGAGACTATAAGAAGGGGACCAGTGAGACTTTCCTGTTGCATTTAGTTCAATCTCAGTGGTCCTCACCAAGCCCTTAGGCACCCCTAAGACACAAAGTGTGGCTTTTCCCTCATCAGAGATGAGCCATGTATGGAAAGAAACCCACAGAATGGGGCACAGTATTTTCCAATCATATACCTGATGTGGGATTTAATAGCCAATGCATGCAAAGAACTGTAAATTAACAAGACACAACCTACACAGTATTGGGCAAAGAACTAAATGTGTATCTCTCTAAAGAAACTGCACACATGCCTAATGAGCCCATCCATGGGAAGATGTTCTACATCACTTGCCATTAGTAAAATGCAAACCAAGAATTATAAGGAGAAACTAATTCATGCCCAAAGGGATGGCTATTATGAAAAGAAAAAAAGAAAAAAAATCCCAACTATTGGTGAGATGGGAAGTTGGAACACTGGCACTTGGTGATAAGAATATAAAAGTGGTCCAGCCACTGAGGAAGATGGTACGTTGGTTCCCTAAGAAGTTAGAATTACCTCCTCTAGGTGTACCCCCCAAATAACTGAAAGCAGAGCCCGAAGTAGATACTTGCATCCAACTGTTCATAAAAATATTATTCACAATTGTGAAAGGGTAGAAATGATCATACTTGCCATCAGCAAACAGGTTAACAAAATGTAGTTCATGCATAACACTGGAATCTTACTCAGCCTTAAAAAGGAAGGAAATTCTGGCATGTGCTACCACATGGAAGAACTTTGAAGACATTATGCAAAGTGAAATAACACAGACACAAAAGGACAATGAGTCTACTTATGAGGGACTTAGAACAGAATACAGTCACAGAGTTGGAATGTAGAATGGCTTACCAGCAGTGAGGCAGAAAGGCAATTGGACAGTTGCTTGTTTGGGATCATAAAAAGTTTTGGAGATGGGTAGTGTTGATGATTCCATAGTACTGTGAGTGGACTCAGTGTCATTGCACTGCACACTTACAATAGTTACGGCGGTGTAGTTTATGCATGTTTCACCACAGTATGACCTACCTACTTGAATAGTTTTAGTGCTGCTGAGGGTCCCTGGATGATTTATCAGATATGATTTACTTTTTTTTCTCCCTCTCCCTAAATTGACACACCATTGTAGCTTTGTTTGAGCACTCATCAGAGGGGAAAATTTAAAACGTGGGACTTCTTGCCCTGTGAGATTGTTTACTAAGTTCCAAGAAGGCCTCCTTGGGAAGCAGTTTCCTGTGATCAGAAGTATGCAATGAGTTAGAAAACAAAACAGAGGAAAGGCACTAGCTGGGTTGTACATGCCTGTAGTCCCAGTACTCGTGAGACTGACGCAGGAGGATCACTGTGAGCTCAAGGACAGCCTGAGCTACACAGTGAGTTCAAGGCCAGCCTGAACTTCATAGCAAAACTCTGTCTCAAAACACACATACACACACCCAAAACCCTCAAAAACAACCCCTCTGAAAAGCACCAAAAACCAACTAACCAACCAACCAACCAACCAACCAACCAACCGACAGACCGACCGACCGACCAACCAACCTCAGAGGCAAGCAAAGCACAGTGGGCCTGTTATCAGCAAGGTCACTCCTAAATGTCTTGGGTAGATGGCAGGATGGATTTGCTCAAGGATGTGAAGAGTATGTGCATAATTCATGTCACACACACCTTAGGGCACAGGTGACAAGTCAGGACTCCCGCAGGGCTCTGTCTTGAAGGCACTGTGCAGCTTTCTTTGGGACAACAGCGGTTCAGTGTTGCTGGAAGACAATGGAGCAGGAGGAATGGAGGCTTGTGGGCAGGGAGAAGAGGATGAAGCTTGGCTGGATCCTGAAGGCCTCTGCCCTACGCTGAGCAGATAGCTCTGAAGCAGGCCAGTGATGCCACCGAATATTTTATGTTTTGGAAAGCTAGAGCACAGATTAGCAGCAAAGGTTGGCAAACCTTCCCGTGAAGGGGCAGACAGTCAATATTTTAGGCATTTCGGGCAATGCTGATCTCGCTGCATAGCCTTCCTGCGGCTGGTTAAAAAAAACCTCAGAAGTCTTCCAAGAGGCAAAGCTCCCTTATCTGGAAAGAGTTGTAAATGGCTGTACTGGCTTTAAGGGCCTAAGGCTGCCCTGCTGGGTTTAGAAGAACAGATGGTACAAGAACAGGGGGCCTAGAGCTGGTTCATAGTGCAGCCTGGGATAGGA
>PVKN010010068.1:0-23060 GCA_004027915.1 Capromys pilorides
TCCTTTTTTATTCCTTCTTTCCCTTCCTTCCTTGTACTGGGGATTGGACCCAGAGTCACCACATTAAGCTACACCCCAATTCTTCTTTAATTTTGAGGCAGGGTCTCACTAACTCTCTTAAGTAGCCCAGCCTGAATTTGAACTTGCTATCCTCCTGCTTCAGCCTTCGGTGGTAGGGTTATAGATATGTGACACCATGTTCATCTTATCCCTATTTTATGGTAGAGAAAAGCCATAAACAGATGAGCTAAGTAACTGCCTGAAGATCATACAGCTCATAAGTGGGGATTTGGAAGCTGATTTTAGCCACGAGCCTTAGGCTTCTATTGTACAGTGGCACCAAAGAAAGTCTTAGAGGGCTTTCCCCAAAGTCAAGTATCTATTCAGTGTGGTATCCTTTAACTTTTCATCACTGTGTTAGAAATCCAGGTGACTGTAGGTTGATGATGGTGAACCTTTTAGAGCTTTCAGTGATGCAGATAGTCCACTGTGGCACATGCGCTGTAGGTTCACCACCTCTGCGGTAGGTCCTGATACTGAGTCAGGAGCTATGGCTGGCCTTGTGTGTTCTTGCCCATGGCTAATTTTTGCATAGTTTATAGTACCTGATCAGGTTTTTATATTATAAAGCCAAAATTTTTAATGTTCCCTGCTCAGAAAAAGCTAGGTAGAAGTCTTTCTTGGTGTGGATCATGGCATATGAGAGTTGGAAGGGAGGCCCTTCAGATCATCTCCTCTAGGCCTCTTAGTCAATGATGGGAAAACTGGGGCCAGCAGAGGAACTGTGTCTGCTCGAGATTAAATAGTCAGGTGTGCACCAAGCACCAGTATCTTTAAGATGTTGTCTTCATGGGTTCCATTTCATTTCTTTGATTTTAGTAGCTGGTGTGCACCTGTACCCTCACTTTTTATCCTGTGCCCTATTCTTCCTGAGTTCATCTATCCCCATGGTTTAACGATTTAAATGCTATTTCTCAAATTTACATCTCCAGCTTGTCTCTTTCCAAATGCTGTGTCAGATCATTTGTTGGGCAGCTCCACTTGGGTGTCTCAGAGGTGCTCTCACAGGGACACATCTCCCCTGCCTGCTAACCTAGATCTATTTTCACTTATGGGCTTTGTCTCAGTAAAGGTACTGCCACCCACACAGCTAGCTGTACAGTGTGGGGTGTGTGTGTGTGTGTGTGTGTGTGTGTGTGCATGTGTCTTGGAGACAGGGTCTTGCTATGAAGCTCAGGCTGGCCTTGAGCTCACTTTGTAGCCCAAGCTGTTCTCAAATTTGCAGTGATCCTCCTGTCTCAATCTCCCTAGTCCTGGGGTTACAGGTGTGCACCCCCACACCTGGCCTACAGTCTTGAACCTAGATTTACCCTTCTCTCTACTCTGTCTCCCCTACCCTCAGCTCTTGGGTTTAAGATTACTCCATCTCAGGGTGCATCCGTTTACCTAGGCAGGTGCTTAGTCCACTGAGCTATCTTGCTGGCCCCCAATTTATTTATTTATTTTGTTCATTTAAAAAATGTTTACTTTTCAATTATATAATTAATACATACTTCTGACAATTCCAGAGTAGTTGTGCATAAAGTACAAACTGAAAGATTCTCTAGTTACCAGAAGAGTCACTGTCTTTGCTATGAGACCAAAAGGGAAAAGAGATAGGCTGCTCACCACCTAGCCATGAGCAACCTAGCATTAAATAGAGGGACTTAGCAGCTGACAGCTGGGGTAGTCTAAGCTTGTGGACCTAGATTCTGCATCAGCCTGTTTTTTTTATAATGGAATACCTGAGGCTGAATAACTTGATAAAGAAAGATTACTTAGCTGACAGTTTCAGGGGCTGAAAGTTTAACCGTTTGAGTCCCAAGCAGCGCGATTGCGCTGCTGAGATTTTATGTCGAGAAAATCCAGCACATTTTGAACATTGTGGACAACTGACGGTGCGTTACCGATTGTCGAAGTTGCGCACTCAGATTTACTGACGCAAGTACATCACACAGCTCCTTTTAATATAAATAGTACATTGAATCCCGATTGGGATTCATTGATGTAAAAGAAACAAGACTGTTTGGGTCTTTTCGTACTCATTTAGAGAAAGCGCGGTTGCGCTGTTTGGGATTCTTCGACAGTGTTTTTTTCAATCCCCCTGGGACTCAAACGGTTAAGACTGCGAAGCCCCACTGGTTGCACTTTTGGTGAGGACTTTATGGCAGGACTGTGAGGAACAGATTGCATTTCTAGACAGGAAGGAGAGGGGCCGGGGAGCAGCCAGCTGTGCTTTTATAACATCCCTCTTCTCAGAACCACTTTACTTCCTTTTGGGGCAGTGGCCCAGTGACCTAGCAGTTCCCACTGAGCCCACCACACCTCACATCTTCATGCTAAGGGCTAAACTTCAACACACAAATGCTTGGAGGGTCAAGCACACCCAACCACAGCAGTGTTCATTACTAAAATCAGGGCATTTTGGTCCCCACATTTACTCTATGTTTACTCTTTCAGAACCTTAGACAAAGAAGGGAGCTGTTACATACACATGCATGGCCTTTGGGTCATGTTCCTATAGTCAGTGGATCATATTTACCTACTTTTTACATAAAAATGAATCTTCTATCTGTATGGTAAATATTTTCCCAGATATTTTCTTTATGACCTTGTTTTTATAATAGTTGTGAATATTTATACAAATATGTCTTTCAGGGGTGGCCACATAGCTTAGAGGACTAAAGCACCTGCTTAGGCAAAGTACAGCGGCCAGGGTTTAGTCCTTGTCATGCCAGCTCTACCCCAGGGGCACGCTGAGATGGCAGTTGAGACTGGGCAGGGTGGTGTGTGCCTGTATTCCCAGCGCTTGGGAGGCTGAAAACAGGAGGATCACTATCTGTCTGATCTACATAGTGAGACCCTGAACACCCTGTAGACCCTGTCCTAAATAAAGAAAAAACAAAAATACAAACGAAAAACAAAAAACAAATGTCATTCATATTTTTGAAAGCCTCAAACTTTCCATTAGGTTTTAGGAAGATATCATGTAGTCTCAGTTTATATTGTAGTCTCCCCAAATTCTATTGGTAATTACCAGCGAACTTTCTAGTGGCCACTGCACTGGTTGCACAAGTTTAGATGACAGCCATCTGTCCCCTTCAGAATGGGACAAAACTGTGAAAGAGTGAAGATGGAGTGGAAATGCTAGTGGTGATAGAATAAGGAAGGGAGGGCCCGAACTGACCACTGAGAAGGGATTTTGAGGAGTGGAAACCTGTGGGAGGAGGCCTTTCCGAAGGCTTTTCACAGTGAAGCAGAAGTGTTCTTAATTTAAGGCATTGTGGATTTGCTGGGCAGACTTGGTTTTGAGAGTGTAGAAACATGGAAGTGTGTGTGAATAGGAAAGTGGTGCGCTCCAAATACCCAAATCTCGAGTTGCTCTTCACGATCCCTTACATTATCTAATCAAAGATCAGTGTTCTTGGAAATCTCTTGAGAACATGGTCGTATGTGGTTCTAATAGGTAATATAGTTTTCACTCTTTCAAGTGTAGGTTAAAATGTATAGTACTTTATAAATTGGCTATCGAGCATTAGGAAGCTTGGAAAGGCTCCCTTGAAAAGCTTGCTACTTCAAATAGGAAAGATTAATTTTAACATGAACATGGATTTTGTTGAAAGATATACTTATTAACTACAGGTAAGTACTTTAACAGGAATGTATCTGAATATCTTAATATATTTTTTATTTAGGGACTCAGAAGAAAAAGGACAGAACAGAAGGTCACATATTTAGGAAGCCATAATAACCACACATTCAAAAAAAAAAAAAAAAAGGCTCTTCTTATTCTACCTCTATTAGGATTAGCAGATGCTTTTAAAACTCTCTGCCTGGGCCAGCAAGATGGCTCAGCAGACTAAGCACCTGTTTTGGCAAGCGCAGGGATCAGGGTTCAATCCCCGGTCCTGCATGCTGTACTGATGATCAACTCTGAATGTGGTGGCGCATGCCTGTAATCCTAGTGCTGGGAAGGCTGAAAATAGGAGGATCACCATGAGTCTGAGTCACATGTGAGATCCTGTACCAAATACATAAAACAAAAAACACATAAATAGATAAATAAAACTCTATGCCTGGTCAGTAGTCATGTCTCACTTATCATTAAATCTGAAATTAAGCCAGCAGGAAAAGTCTATAAAGTTAGCATTAAATAGAAATAAATATATGTATATCTAAAGGTATTTAAAAATAAATGTAAACTCAAAAGAATATAGGGCCAGGAGTGGTGGCACACACCTGCAATCCCAGCGCTTGGGAAGCTGAGGCAGGAGGACTACTATAAAGTCCAGGCCAATCTGAGTCACGTCGTGAGTGCAAGGCCAACCTGAACTGCATAGTGAGATCCTCAGTAAGACCAAAGATAAAACAAAAGAAACAAAAAAGTCGAACAACATAGGAATGCTATGTAAAATTTTTTTAAGACTCTTGTCAAGAAGTTTAAGTAAACTGATTGCAGTCACTGCTCAATATGTTATTCTAATTTTTCAATAATTCTATTTAAATTGTGATTTTTTCATATTATTTTGCTGCAATATTTTAGTACTAATTAGTAATACGATAGCTTACATGTCATGTCAAGACATTGCCATTTCCATGAAACCAAACCAAAGGTTTTACTTATTTGGCTTCAAGTAAAAAAGCAACCACTCAATGGAGTCACTCAGTAGGACGCTGTTTCTACTTGATCAGAGAAGCGAAGAAGCCCTTCCAACAGAACTGACGCAAAGTCAGCTTTGTGACCTTTAGAGAATCCTAGGTATGGGGGTGCACACCTGTAATTTTAGCACTCTGGAAGCTGAGATGGTTGTGAGTCTGAGGCCCAAATTGACCTGCATAGTGAGACTCTGTCCCCGCCAAAAAACAAATTTAAAAAAAACTCAAGGTATGACTTCATATTGCTAGGATATCATTTTATGAATGTAGAAAACTACATTGGCACAGAGAAAACCTGTGAGTGAAGATAAAAATTGAGTTGCTATTCTTTATTTCAAACTTGCTTTTATTTTAGTATGGAAATAAAATGGAGGGGCCAGGAAGATAGCTCTGTGGCACAAATGCCTGCCTGACAAGTGCAAGGTCGTGAGGTTGAACCCGGGTCCCGCAAAAAAAAAAAAAAAAAAAAAAGAAAGAAAATGGCCTGAGAAATTTTCTTTTAATGAAAGAAGTCTGCAAACCCTGGGTAGAACTTTTTTTTTTTTTGTATTTTAGGAAAGGGTCTCAACAGGGTCTCACTACTAGATCGGATTTGTACCATGGATTTGTAGCGATCCATCTGTTTATAGCTTCACAAGAGCTGGGATTACAAGTGCATGCCACCATGTCCAGCTTCAGTTGCCATCTCAGCACGCCGAGCATTCAGGAGTCTGGGACAGGAGGGTCACTGTGATTTCGAGGACAGCCTGGTCCACACACTGAGTTCAAGATCAACCTTAGTTACAGAGTGAGACTGTCTCAAAATCAAACAAAAATATTTTTATTACATGTTTTTGATATTTTAATTGGAACAAATTCAACGTATATGTTAATTTTGAGGAAACTGACACTTTCAAGCTTGTAGATCATCTTCTCCAAGATTATGACATGCTTTATACTATCAAGATACTGTTTTATGTCTTCTAACACATTTTCCTTTCTTTCTTTCTTTCTTTCTTTCTTTCTTTCTTTCTTTCTTTTTCTCTTTCTCTTTCTCTTTCTGTCTTTTTGTCTTTTGACAGGGTCTCACTATGCAGTTCAGGCTGGCCTTGAGCTCACCTTTGTAGCTCAGGCTGGTCTCGAACTCACATTGATCCTCCTGTCTCAGCCTCTCTCAAGTGCTTGGATTACAGGCATGCACCACCATGTCTTGTCTGGCTTGCTTTCTTTTCTTTTTTCTTTCTTTTCTTTTCCTTTCCTCTTTTCTTTTGCTGGCTCAGCCCACCCTGAGTGTGGGACTGGTGTGGCATGTGGTGCCAGGCATCGAACCCCAGACCTCTGTGCCTCCCTAAGCTTGCTAAGCAGACACTTTAGACTGCTGAGGTATCATGATGTCAGATTAAAGACAAGTTGGGTGGAAGCAGATATTGTTGATGCTATTACTATTTGCTCAGTGGGATTTTTAAAAAAAATATATTTAGTACAGGGTCTATAGGGTCTCACTACACAGATCAGATTAGTAGTGATCCTCCTGTTTTCATCTTCCCCAAACGCTGGGATTACAGGTGCATGTCACCACACCCAGTCTCAGTCACCTCTTAGCACGCCCTGAGGGCATGGCCAACATGGCACGCTGGGGATAGAACTCTGGTCCAAGAGGGCCTGCGGCTGCGCTTAGTTGTTTAAGTGCCTTTTGAGGCTGGCCAAATAGCTCAGTGGATTAAAGCTCCTGCAAGCAGGCATGCAGAGGCCAGGGGTTCCGTTCCTAGGCCTGCTGTGGCAATTGAGACTGGTGTGGTAATCCTAGCTCTTGGGAGGCTGTAACCAGGCAGATCACTATGAGTCTGATCTAGTAGTGAGACCCTGAACACCCTGTGGATGCTTCCATATATATATATATATATATATACATATATATATATATATATATATGAACCCCAGTCCAGGTGTCTGCCTAAACAGGCATTTTAATCCACTGAGCTATCTGGCCGGCCCCATTTCATTTAATGTTTGTACATTTCTCATTAAATAGATGTGTGATAATTTTGATCGCTTCCTTTCCCCACTTTCTTTTCTCATGCTTGATGATTAAGTTCCACTTTTTTTTTGTACTGGAGAACAAACCTGGGGACACTACCACTGAGCTACATTCCCAACTGATGCTATTTTTTGAGACAGGGTTTTGCTAAGTTGCTATTTGGGGGATGGTAGGCTGGAAGAAGAAGTATTCAAGGGTTAGTGATCTAATACTGAGAAGACATTATTTTGGATGATAACTAAAAACTACAAAATGTATTACTGGTATTAGGTACCAGTCTTGGGTCAGATGTCTCAAGTCAGGTTGTTTTAGGGAAGACCTAAGACGTGGCCCAGCCAACTTGTGTTGAGGCAGGACCTGCTGCCTTATGGGCCATCTTAGAAAGGGGCCCTCAGTGCACAGTGTCAGACCAGGAATCTCCACAAGCCAGTGAGGGGAGCGGCAGAATATGTACGTGTATTTGTCCTTCCTACCTTTCGAAGCCTCCATAGCCTTTCTTCTAAAGTAGCCTATTGGAAGTCTGAGCCTAAACATACCATCATTTTCTTTCAGCTGTTAGAGACAACCCTGCCTAATCAATGATGCCAAGAATCATGCTCTTCTAACATCCATTTTGATTTAAAATCTCTTATGTTTGAGATAGACTTTTCTCTGTTGACAATGGGCTGGGTTTGTCCTACTCATTAGGTGTGGTACTACTGACTTGTGGTAAATCCTGATTGGAAAACAATATAAACACATTTCCTGGTAAATGTATAAATACATATATGGATGTTGGTTGTTCCCCTCCCTAGCACTAACATACACTGAAGAAGCAGCAATTTGAAGCAATTTAGACATGCTCAGCATCTGGCCCTCATAAAAGGGCTTGGGTGAGTCATGACTGCACCAACAGAGAAGGCTTGTCTTTCTTGTGGAGAGCACTGTATTTACCTCCTAGTCTCTTCTATCCTTTATTTTTTTGTTGTTGTTGTTGTTGAGACAAGGTCTCACTATGTAGTTCAGACTGGCCTTGAACTTGCAGCACAGCAATCCTCCTGCCTCAGCCTCCTGAGTCTTTTCCTCTCATTCTGCCTGTGCTCTTATCCCTTGCTTCATGATGATCGTGTGCAAAGATACAGGCAGGATATGAATTTGGGGAAAGGCAGCACGGAGAAGAGGTTGGAGACTGAGACAATACACGATCAATTCCAAATCAATAGTTTTAGAGAAAGCAACCTATTTCTTACTTTTGAGAATGACAAAGTAGTGGAAAGAACCTTGGTGCCCTTCTTCTAGGTATAGACCACTGCAACAATGGGCACTTTAGTTTGTTTACCTGGCAAGTGCGGCCAGTAATAGCTGCTCTACTGAGAGGAAGGAGAACTCTTGCTTCAGAGCATTGCTAAGTGCCTGTTCGGGAGTGATCTCCCCAAATGTCACCTCTTCCAGTGCCCAAGACAAACCCCTGTAGGTGGTTTTAGACCACGCTTTAACAGAAGGACTTGATTCTCAAGAGGCTGAAAGGCTTATCCCAGGACACAAAGTATCTCAAGACACAAACCCATATCGTATCTGACTCTAGATTCCATTACTTGATAATACTGACATTGATGTTTAAGGATAGGTTATCATTGCCTTCTGGGAAGGGAAAAAGAAGTTTACTTCCCTGATCCTAGGCTGATTCCTGGGTTCTTTCCTTCCATCAAAGGCCCAGTCAGCCCCAGTTCAGTTTCATCAGAGCTCTGCTGTCTGTTGTGGGAGCAGGCGGGTTGTTAATCTGATAAACGGCTTCCTGCTTCGGTGCATGTGGGTAAGTTAGAGAGTTTCTGTACTGCCCTCCAAAGTGGCAGGTGGAAGACTCTGGTGACTTTGCCCACAGAAGCACCTTGGACTATGCTCGATGAGGGCTTTAGGGATCACTTGAACCTGGGTGAAAGTACTGGTTCTACTTCATGCTAGCAGTGTTATTTTGAGTTGTCAAAACTTTACTCTTCAGAAAAGTATAGATAAGAATGCTTACTGTGGGGCTGGCAAGATAGCTCAGCCATCTAAAGCGCCTGCTTAGGCAAGCTTAGGCAACCCGCAGAGCACCACATGCTGTGACAGCCCCTCCCCCAGGGCAGGCTGAGCCAGCCATAAAAAAAAAAAACCCAAAAAACAAAACAACAACAACAAAAAAGCACAGAATGCTTATTGTGAAGTGTGGATGTTGTTTTGACTATTAAATGTGATGGTGTGTCTACCACCATCATACACTGTCAAGTAAAAGCCAGTTGTTTGCATGGAGGGGGTAGGCACTTTGAAGGAAGCTGGCTAGGCATTGGGTAGTTTTTGTGTCTCTTTCACCAAATCCACATCATGATCCATCACGTTTACTGGATCAGTAAGTGCACTGCAAATAGCCAACTGTGTTAGCTGGTAAGGATAAGCATGTATTAGGCAATAGCGTACTTGCCTTTGTAGAATTCACACTTGAACTGGAACCATGTTGCTTGCAGTAAAGAGTTTATTACAGTCACAGAGGGGACGTGCTTGAAAATAAAAGTTTGTTCACTTTATTAGGATCTGCTAGAGTCTGACATTTGACAGCCTGGGCCTCCTGATTGTGAGGCATATATTTTTCCTGTGGGAAGGGGTAAAGGAGAGGCTGGGCTGCCAGACTCCTGGGAGAAGGTGGCAGAGGTAGTGGGGTGGGGATGGGTAATCCTGGTGGCCCTGGAGATGCTTCCCATCTGCTGCTGGTAAAACCCACTACCTTTGGCAAGACAGCCTGATTCCTCTAGCTCAAGAGTTTATGGGATAATTTACTTGTTATCTGAGGCATTTATAGGGTGTAGGTGTTCCAAGGATGGTAAATGTGGCAAAGACTTGTTCCAGCTCCCAGCCCGCTGACTCATCAGTCACCTTGATTCTGGGCAGGCCAGTGAGCACGCCGAGCCCCTCTTAGGAAACAGTGAGGTGGTCTGGGTCCAGACACAGAACCTAGAGAAAGGGCCCGAGGCCAGTGGAGCTGGTAGGAAGTACTGCTCTCTTGGGGTGTGAGTAGGGCTAGGTACAGGCTACACATGCTTCTGAGATTTCTAGGTCTTCAATGGTCTAGTCCCTCCCCATGAAGGCAGTATTAAGCACCTGCCTGGCAAGCGCAAGGACCTAGGTTCGATCCCCGCTACTGCATGCTGTGCTGTCCCTTTGGCATGCTAAATCAGCCAAGGAAACCAGGCATGATAGTACATGCCTGTAATCCAAGCACTGGGGAGGCTGAAACAGGAAGATCACTATAAGTCAGAGCTGTATAGCGAGACCCTGTACTAAATACATTAAAAAAAAAGGTTTATTACAGAAAAAGACACATCATTATTAAAGCCATGACAAAATCAGTAAGAACTTGAAGAATTGCCTTGACAGATAATTCATTGATTGCTTGGTAAAAATGGCATCATCTGCATGGAGGATCTGATCCATGAGGTCCACTTGCAACAAACACACTAAGTCCACTTGGAAGCAGTTCTGGAAGTCTTTAGTGTCTCTATGAGGTGTAATTAAAAAAAAAATAGCGACTGCTGCTGCTGAGTGCTACCCAGTGGAAAGGCAGGCTCGTAAAAACACATATTGCATCATCACTCACCTTATTCACCAGATCTGACATTGTAAGGCTTGTGCCTCTCCCCAAAGTCAAAGGTGAATGTTGAATAGACTTAGGACACCGAGGCAGCCACAGAGCTGAAGACACACATGAAGGAAGACTCTAGAACTATGTCAGAAAGTGGCAAGGGTGGGATAAGTGTGCTCAAAGTGAGGGGAATTAATGGCAGTATGTCTTTTTTTAAAAAAATTTTTTAATTTTTTAAAATTTTTGGCAATGTCTTTTGCTCTAATATACTGTTAAATATTCATTTTTCGATCAGATCTTGTATGCAAGTCTTATTCTTAAGATACTTTAAAGCTTAAGAGAAAGCACAAACCCAAAAACTTTTGGCACACATCTTTCCTTAAAAGATCCTGTTAGGGTTGGGGAGATAGCGTGGTGACATTAGTGCCTGCCTAGCAAGTGCAAGTACTGGGATTTGATCCCTGGTACTGCATGCTGTGCAGGCAACAAACCTTGGCATGGTGGCGAATGTCTATAATCTCAGCACCGGGGTGCTGAGACAGGAGGATCGCTATGAGTCCGAGCTATGTGGTGAGACTCTGTACCATGAATAAATAGAAGAATTTTTAAAAGTTTAAGAAAAGATCCTGTTAAAAGGCAAGAAAATAAATGGATATGAACCTGATTTATGGCTCAAGCCAATCCTGAGCTGACCACAGATACCTTGGTAAACTACTGAAAACAATTTTATCCTTCTCTTTGTTTTGGAATCACTATTTTTGTTTGTAATAATTTTCAATGAAAGCAATTAAATTCATAATTAGAAGTCTTCCTACAAAGTCAATTTCAAGCCTTGGACAGAATCATTCATGAATTCTGTCAAATATTTAAGGAAGAAACAATATCAATCTTCCATCAAGGCAGAACTTCCATAAACTAGAACTGAGCTGTACACTTTCTTATTGAGTCCAGTAATACTTCAATTTCAAAGTCCAACAAAAGTGTTATAAGAGTTAGAAACCAATATTACAGAATAGGCAAAACATATAACCACCTACTGAAAGAATATACTAATAAGCAAAAATGAAAGTATATATAATCCAGCAGGTTCATCCTAGAATTCAGGATTAATTTAGCATTTTAAGTATCATTAAGTATAAATTATAATAGAAACGAGCAGAATAAAGGATAAATATGTATACATGCATTAATAGCCTTGGGAAAAACCCTAAATCTCAGCAAACTTTAAATACCAGGGAATTTGTTCAGCCTGAAAAAGAACTTCTATGAAAAACTTAACACTTGATATAATGGTGTAAAGCTGAACACTTTCGCTTCAACACTGGAATAGAACCGCCGTCTCTTTAATGTTCGATGTTGTTACAAAGGTCCTAGCCAGGGCAAGAAGACAAGAACTAGAGATTGCCAATGAAGTAGTACATGTAGTAATCTTTATTTGCTGATGACATGATTATGTAGAAAATTCTAAGGATTAAAAACAAAAACAAAACCCCCTACAAAAGCCGAGAACTAATACTAAAAATTCATTTAGTGTTTCTAAAAATGGCTGGAATCTTTGCTTCTGTTGCCGACACAGGGGTGTGGTACTTTACACAAAAAACTCAAGGCTTTAATCGCAGAACAAAGTTGTAATAGGTATGTTTGCTGGTTTTATTGAGTTGATCCTTACAGAAGAGGGTTAGAAAAGTCTTCAGTAATACCTTCCTCTCCCACTTGGTAAATATTTCTTCTGTGACCTAGAGGCTTTTCCTGAGAAACTCCTAAAGTAACTGAGTTATTTTCCCAAACTCTTAAAACTGAAAGAATTCTCACTAGTTCTAATGGTGTCTGAACATAGATCCAAGTTTATAGGTTCCAAATACAAAACCCTGAGCCTTAAAAATCAAACTGTTTTCTGACTAAAACTGGCACCCCTAACACAAGCTCAGCTTCCCCTGTGTGAGAACCCTTGTGCAACATAGTGATGGTGGGGGGAATTCAGATTAGCTCACTCAGCTGGGTGGCTATCCATAATCCCAAGTGGGTTTCGATGGAAAGAGTCCCATTTTGAGCTGTGCGCCACCTCTCAACTGGTTCTTTTCCTTTTTAAAGTGATACATAAAAACATAAAAGATTATACATATAAATAGAGTATTATGTGATGCTTCAATATATGTATCATACAATGTTTAAATCAGATTAAAAATTTCTTCAAATGCATTTTGGTAAAAAAATTCAAAATCCTTTCATCTAGCTTTTTGAAACATGAAATTGTCATCCATAGCTCTCCTACTATCTATAGCTCTTGTACCTCTTGAATACTAAGAGCTTCTATAGCGCTGGCGAGATGGCTCAGTGGTCTAAAGCACCTGCTTAGGCAAGTTTAGGCAACCCCAGGGACCACACAGTTCAATCCCCGGCACCACATGCTGTGTCAGCCCCACCCCCAGGGCGGGCTGAGCCGCCATAATATGAATAAATAAACTAAGAGCTTCTTACTATAAGTTACTATCTATTGATCAACTTTTCCTTCCCTTGCTTCTCGGCCTTTTGGATAAGATCAAGGGCAACCTTTCTTTCCCTCCCTTCCTCTCTAACCTCTGCTAACAGCCATTCTATTCTCAATTTTTATGAGATCAACTTTTTAATACGCTGAGATCGTACAGTATGTCTTCCTGTGCCTATTTCACTTAATTTATGATATTTACTGCCATCCCTGTTGTCACAATAACCTTCCTTTTTATGGCTAAGTGGCATAACAATGGCAGTTTCTGTTTCTTGGCTATATGAATAGTGTTACAGCAAGCATGAGAATGCAGATAGCTCTTTAACATATTGACTTTATTTTCTATGGATATATACCCAGTAGTAGGATTGATGGATCATTTTATGATTTAATTTTTTGAGGAACCTCCAGTTTTTAATAATTCATGTACTAATTTATATTTTCACATACAGCATACACAGGTTCCCCTTTCTCTACATCCTTATCAGTACTTATCTTTTGGCTTTTTGTAATAGCCATTATCACTGGACTACAGTGGTATCTCATTATGGTTTTGTTTCTCTGAAGACTAATGATGATGGGCATTTTTTCATATACTTGTTGGCTTTTTGTCTTTAGAAAAATGTATATAATTATGTTGTTCTCTTTGACTTCTTTCGCTATTGAGTTTTTAAGAGTTCCTTATATATTCGGGATATTAACACATTGTTAGATGTGTAGTTTTTAGGTATTTCACTCTATAGGTTTGTCTCTTCACTGTGATGATTTTTCCTTTGCTGTCTTTTTTTTTTTTTTTAAAGTAGGGTTAACCCTCCGGGTGTAGTGGCACAGGCCTGTAATCCTAGCATTCCACAGGCTGAGACAGGAATATCCAAGGATCGTTGCAAGTTCAAGACCAGACTGGGCTACAAAGTGAGCTCAAGGCCAGCCTGAACTGCACAGTGAGGCCCTGTCTCAAAAAGACAAAAAAGTAGGGTTAACCATAGACAAAGAGTTTGAGAACTGGGTTCTAGCAACTAAAACTGGCTGACGTTGCCTCAGGTAAATGTCTCCAGGTCTTACGTCTGTATGTTTTTAGTTTGTTGAGACAAGACCTTGCTACATAGTTTAAGCTGGCCTCAAACTCAGTAGGTAGATCAAGCTGGCCTTCAACTTGCTGTGATCTGCCTGGCTCAGCCTTCTGAATGCTGAGATTATAGGTGTGTGCCACCAGACCCAGCCTAAGTTTGTACATTTTTAAAGTGAGGAGTTTAGACTAGCTTGGTGATTTTCAAATTCTTTTTATTATTAATAAGACTACAAAAAATCTTAAGTGGATGCTCAGTACTGAATATGTTAGAGCTACTCTGGTTGATCTTTACAGAAATGGGTCAGAAAGTTATTTTTTAAAAAATTTTTTGTATACAGATGAGTAATGTGTTAATGGGACAATGCAGGAACAAGAAGTACGGACGTGGGAACAAGCAAGTTAACATCACAGGCTATATTTTTGTGTATCAAAAATGAAGATAAAGCTGTTAGAAGATATCAGCAAATGGTTTTTCTGGATAGTCTTACATTGAAGTTATGTGTATGTCAGCTTCAAAACAGTATAGTACTTCATTATGTAGACACTGTGGTTGATTTGTTCCAGTAGCTAAGAGGTCAGATGAACATCCAGGACCCTGGCTTTGCCTGCTCATCTAAATAATTTTCTGCTGTAACACATTTGCAATTTTATTCCTGTCAAGAGGGCCTATTAGCTTGGCTGGGTCAAAGGTCATCCAGAAAACCAGCTTCCACTTTCTTTAATTATGCAAACTAGAGTGAGGTGACTGAGAAAACCTGCATTTAGTCTGCAAGACTTCGGGAGTTTTGCAAGACCTAAGGGAGTGCACAGTTTCCTGATGATGTTGCAAAGTGGCTGGCCTTCTTTCGAAGTCATGCAACATTCTCCTTTGCTTTGGTTATGACTGCAGAGGTGCTGAGAGGCAAAACAAAGACTAGCACCTTGGAGTGGGCTTTTCTCTATGGGTCCAGAGGCCAGGCTGTTTCACTGAGAGGAAAGAGCTTGTGTCTATTGGTATTTTGATCTCATCCACCATGTTGGTTCTTCATTGGTAATCATTTTTCCAAAACAGAAATATTCTTCCTGAGGAAAAAATAAGCAAAGATTTGAAAATTTATAGAAACCTGGATAGCTGAGAGTATACATATTTGTATTTTGCTAGTTAAATTCGGAAAAGCTTTTCAGGGAAACACATTTCCTCAAGAATCACACAGGCATTTCTTTTTCTTATTTTTTTTCCATACAGGCATGTCTGCAGAAAGCATATAGGCAGTTCTCAGCAGTAACTGCCCCATAACTCGTTTGTTCCAGGTTGTGTTATTTATGCAAGGAGGGACAAGAAGAGGTGAGCATTCCTCACTGGGGCCTTGATGAGTATGAGCATGCTCGGGCTTATGCTTCCCAGGTTACGCAGCAAAGTTCCAGGGGTCTGTCCCAACCTCAGCCTCAGGGTTCCCTGTGCACATTTTCAGTTAAGTTACCCCTTGCTCTCCTCACCTACCCTTAGCTCAGCAGAGGCCAGCTTCTAGACGTCCTTACCGCTGTTCTACCAGTGAGGTAATTGAAAACCTACATTTAGTCTGCAAGACTTCAGGAGTTTTTCAGGACCTAAGGGAGTACACTTTTTATTTTAGGTTATTAATTATTTCTTAGATTGAAAATGGTATAATAGGGCCAACCAGACAGCTCAGCAGACTACAGTGCCTGCATAGGCAGAGCACAGTAGCCAGGATTTGATCCCAGGCCGGCCGTGCCAGCTCTGCCCTCAGGGGGCGCTGAGACGACAACTGAGACTGGATGTGGTGGTATATGCCTGTAATCCAGTGCTTGGGAGGCTGAAAACAGCAGGATCAATATGAGTCCGATCTACATAGTAAGACCCTGTACTAAACACATAAAAAATAAATAAATAAAATGATATAATATTCCTTGATTGTAGGCAAATCTTTAGAGCAGTAATGAGTATGAAGAGCATATAAGTCATGGATATGACTTTTAAGTACAAGATGCTAATATCTTTTTTTTTGGTTGCAGGGATTGAACTTGGGACCTTGTGCTTGCCAGGCAGGTCCTTATGTCCTTATGCTGCTGGACTATCTCACTAGCCCAAGATGCTAATATCTTAAAAAAAGATCCACTAACCAGGTTTAGTCTAGTAGGGTTTTAAAGAATAGTCTGGGGAGATAGCTCAGCAGTCTAAGCACCTGCCCGGCAAGCTCAAGGACCCAGGTTAGATCCCCAGCACTGCATGCCATGCTGGTCCTGGAACCCTGGGCATGCCGTGTAGTCCACCAAAACCGGGTGTGGTAGCACTTGCCCATAATCCCAGCACTGGGGAGGCTGAGAAAGGAGGATCACCATGAGTCCAAGCTGTGTAGTGAGACCCTGAACCAAATAAATAAACGGTAACAAAAAAAAAAAAAAAAAAAAAAAAGAGAACAGAAATATATTCAAAGGGCAAGATTTAAAATAAAGGTATTATTCTCCAAATATAGCAGCATATGTATTTAAATGGAAGTGAAACTCAGTCACACTATTTACTATTCACTGTAAAAAGCTACTTTGAATTCGAATTGTTTTTATGGGAGAACAAGATTTTTGCAAAACATATCCTCTCATATTCTGAAACTTGAAAGTTCCCAAGAACACCTGGAAGTAATGTTCTATTATAGGATGTTACATATGTCAGTAATGAATGTCAGGTAGAATCAGGGCATAGGGATCTAGAGACAAGACTGTGGGTTCTGAGTCAGCAGAACACATGACTGAACCACAGGGCTTGGGACTCTCGGGGTGCTCATCTCTTGCAAGGCTGAGAATTCAGCAAATGGTAGCATCAGCATTTAGAAGGACCCCACAATATCTGTGAGTTAGCTTGGGTGGGGTGGAGCTCAGTGTATATCAAGGTCCTAGAAAAAGCATAGGAAAAGTTAGGAAGAGAATATAAAAAAGGTGGGGAGAAAGGATCATAGAAATTAATTTCATTTATAGAGCTTTAGTCACTTTCATTCCTATGTCTTTGAAAATTATTATTACCCAAAGACTGCTCTATTAGTTACCTCTCAACCTTAGTGGACCTTGTCTTCTAATCATGGTTGCCACTGCTTTCTGAATTTTCTTCAGATTTTGATTGCTATATCTTAAGAAGCTGATATCTTTCCTGTCTCTTCAGAGTGCCTCTTCCTGGGCACTTTTTGTCTTCCTTTCAGCTGTGCCTCATAACACTGATCCATCCTTCCCTGCCTTCACAGAGGTCCCTCATCTCTGATCATAACAATGAAACTGGTAACTTTTAGGTGGTGTGATCATATAGATTATTGTCCAAACCAGAGTACTTTTGGAAGTAAAAGGGAATGCTTTTAATTAAGAATGTTGCTGGATAACAGGTATAAACTAGAACTATCCCAGGCAAACAGGATTACATGTCCAGCTTCAGAGCATTTATCCTAGGTGTCATATCATCCCATCAACAGGCAGATTTTGAAAGCAGTCTTTGGATCCCCTGCATCCAATCAGTTTTTCTTTATAGAGTTTCACTTTATAATTAAGGATGGCCTTGAACATACTATATAGCCCAGGTTGTCCTCAAACTCATAGCAATCTTCCTGCCTCTGCCTCATAGATGCTGGGATTATAGGTATGCATCACCATGACTGGTTGGCCTGCCTTCCTTGTTCTCTTTTAAATTTTCTATTTGGATTCATAGAAAGTTGCAAAGATAGTAGACTGTCTGTATACCTCTCAGCCATCTTTTTCCCCTTATCAATATTTTGTATTTCCAAGGATACATTTGTCAAAATTAGGAAGCACCACTGATTTATTACTATTGACCACAGCCTTTATTCTGATTTAACCAATTTTTCATTAATATCTTCTTTCTGTTCCAATCCAGAGCAGGGAGGAACACTACATTTCACTTTTATGTGTTCCTCATGTGTGACACTCTCTGAACCTTTACATATTTTCTATGATCTTGACAATTTTGAGGAATGCTGGCTAAATGCCCTTGAGGATGCACATTCCTTGCAGATCTGGTAAGTCAGCACAGGGCTCCTGCAGAGCCTGCACCTTGGGCAGCAGTAAATCCAGAACTTGTAGAATCCATTTACCCTGAAACTGCTCCTCTTCACAGCCCTTCAGCACTGGCCTATTATTTTTTCCAGTAAGAATCTCCTCACAGGCAGAGATGAGGGAGGACTTCTAATGGGTGCTCACTGGAGAACTTCCTGGACTACAATCACATCAGATTGAGTGTCCCTTGTCACACAGACAGCAGTATCCATGAAGGAGAAGCTGCTTCATACAGTAGCAGCAGGCATATTACCAAGACACTTCTGAGAGGTTGGTTATCAGCAAAAGAGACTGGCTACTCACAAAAGACAGGGCTCGCAGAAGGCTGCTTGGACCTGGCTATTGAAGTATCCAGCAGTGAAGTACCTGGCAGCAAGTGACTATAGTAGCACTAGCAAACTTAAGCATAGCTAGTTGGCCAGTATGCTTAGAGAATGTGACAGTGATGTCACCTGGATTTTGAATGCTATAAGTCACTAGCAGATGTTTCTCCTGGGTCTTCATCAGATTTATAATAGATATCACACTGTCCCTTTTGTAGTTGTGCTGTACCATTTAGAAATAAAAGTTGATGCCATCTGAATGAGTTCTTTCTGCAAGGAATTTGAGGTCATCCTCCTCCATTTCTAAGACATTAAGGGCACAACTTTTTTTTTTCTGTTGTGGTGCTGGGGATAAAACCCAGGAACTCATACATACTATGCAAACACTACAGAGCTACACTCCTGTAGTATGGAAGGGTCTACACATAGTATTTGGAATTCTTTAAGGAAGATGTATCTCTTTCCCATTCATTAGTTTTTATCAGCATGTACTCATGAATGTTTTACACATTTATATTTTGTACTTGTACCTTTCTACAGATAATCCCTGCTTTTACTCTAAACCCATGTAACTAGATTATGTGCTTCAGCGGTTTCTTTTGGACTTTTATGTAAACAGAATCATATCATATGTGGCCTTTTCATCAGGCTTATTTTACCTATTAAAATGTTTTTTGGGGTTCATCTATGTTTGTAGCATGTACCAGTACTTCATTGTATGGATATGTCATTTTAAGAAATCCATTTACCAAGTGATGAGCAATCAGATTGTTTTCAACTTTTTTTTTTTGACAATTCTGAATAATACTGCTATGAGCATTTATATAAAGTGACATATTGACTAGAATTGGGGCATAACATGGTAAGCTTATGTTTAAATTTTTAAACAGGTTTGTTTAAAAATAATACCAATTTGTTCTAGTGAGCATGACATACTATCTTACTTTGGTTCTGATTCGTGTTTTCCTAATGTATCTTTTCACACGCTAAGATGTTTGTATGTCATTTTTGCTGAAATGTCTATCTGAATCTTTTGTCCATTTTAAAATTATTTGCTTAGAATTTTAAGATTTACATATTCTGTACACAATACCATATTAGATACATGATTCAGAAACATTTTTTGCCAGTCAGTGGTTTGTCAATTAAATTTTTTACTAGTAATTTCTGAAGTGCAAAATTTTTATATTTTAACCCATTTTACTGACTTTTAATCCATCTAAGGTACTTTTGGTACCTTAAAACTCTTCCCAAATGAAGGTTACCTAAGTTTCTTCCTGCTTCATGTAAACATTTTAGTTTTCTTTCTTACATTCAGATTTCTGATCCATTTTGTTTCAATTGTATACAGTAGTATGAGACATAATCTTTTATTTTTTGTACCTGCTATCCAAATTGTATACTATAGTATGAGACATAATCTTTTTTTTTTATATATATATACCTGCTATCCAAATGTCCTAGTATTATTTGAAAAGATCATCTTTTCTCAGTGAACTGGATTGTCTTGGCACCTGTGTTCAAAATCAATTGACGATGAATACAATGGTTTATTCCTAGATTCTCTTATTTCTCTAATTTATATTCCTATATCTATACTAACAAACATTTGTATGTATGTATGTATGTATGTATGTATGTATGCATGTATGTATTTTTCTTTATTATGGCCGGCTCAGCCTGCCCTGGGGATGGGGCTGGTATAGCATGTGGTGCTGGGGATTGGACCGCAGTCTCTGAGGTTGCCTAAGCTTGCCTAAGCAGGCGCTTTAGACCACTGAGCCATCTTGCCGGCCCAACAAACATTATTGATTATTGTCACTGTATAGTATAAAATAATTCTGGAAGTGAACACTTGCTGATTTTCTATTCTGGATTCTATACATTTCCATATAAATTTCAGGATCAACTTCTCAGTGTTTCAATTAAGCATGCTATGACTTTTTCCAAACCAGTAACTGCATGTTTTCTTCTCTTTATGTACTCCTTTCTTAATTATATAAATTTATAAGGTATGATACTGATAATTCAATATATGTATATAGAACATAAAGATCAAATCATAGTAGTTAACATTTCCATCTCTGCATATTTTTAAAACTTTTGATTAATTTGTTATTAGAAAAAATGTAAATCAAAATCACAAAGAGATCTTATCCTAGTTAGAATGGCTAGAAAGACAAAGAGTAAGGGGTTGGCAAGAAGTTGGTTATATACACTTGTAAACCCAGCACTTAGGAAGAAGGAGGACTGCCAAAAGTTGGGGTACAGAGTGAATTCAAGGCTAGTCTGAAGGACTAAGCAAAATCCTATTTTTAAAAAAGGGAGTGGGGGCCAGTGAGATAGCTCAGTGGACTAAGAATCTGCTTAGGCAAGCATAAGGACTGGGGTTCTATTCCCTGGGTGTAATAAGCTAAGCTGCATAGTGAGACCCTATACCAAATACATAAAATAAAAATAAAAACAACAACAACAACAACAACAACAAAACCATTCTAACTTCACCATACTCTTTAAGGGCCTCTTGAAGGTTATGACTATATAAGGCAACTGAGCTCACTCCCTAAATAAAGTCTTTGCTTTAGAGGGTGTTTAGGGTAGTAGGATCACATGAAAAGGTCAGTGGGTATAAGTTGGGAGGGAGTTATAGGTAATTCTTTATACTTTATTTCCTACCTAGGTTCATTAGGGATGATTTAATTTCTTTTTGAATGGTGCTGAGGGTTGAACCTAGGGTGTTGTGCATACTAAACAAACTCTAAACCCTGAGCCACATCCTTAACTCCCTATTCTTTTTTACCTGAAAAATACCCTCTATTCTTGTGTAAAGATTTGCTTAAAAATTGTTTTATAAATATTCAAATAATAATTATAAAACAATATGTGTCATGTGATTCAGAGAAGCAGATGATACTGGTGGTTGAGGTAAAGGTGCATTTTCTTTTTTTTTTATTATATAAGGAATTTTGTATGACTTTTTAGTATGAGTTTGTGTTGATTTTATAAATGTATAAAAATTTAAATATATTAAAACAATGTTTCCTGAGAGGATCTCATTTGCAGTTCAGGATGAAGTCCTTCAATTGCAACATTATATCTGAGTACTTTGGAGGATATGAAATAAGGGATGAAGGGGAAAGTAGGTGACAGTTCTGAAAGAGGTCAGGGACTCTTACATGTCTTGAGACATGGAGATACAAGAGGAGCAGAATTAAGATTCAGTGAAGCCAGGCAGATATATTAACCTGCTTATCAGTATATAAGATAGATAAGGCATTGCTGGGTAGCAGGTGATTTCATGAAAATTTTCACTGAGTCGCTGTAATAGCTGAGTTGAAGTAAATTTTTCTGTTTCCTGAGAGGAAACATCACTGGGACGTGTAGGATAGCCTGGAGTTTAGTAAACAGTGAGGAGTTTTCTTGAATGTAAGACATAGAACTAGCTGGTATAGTCTACAAAGGAAGAATAGCAACAAGGATGGATGACAAAGAAAAGTGACTGGGGTAGATGAGAACTAAGGGAGAAGGGCCAGGGAGATAGCTCAGGGGCACAAGTGCCTGCCTCGCAAGTGCAAGGTTCTGAGTTCGATTCCCGGTTCTGAAAAAAAAAAAAGAACTAAAGGAGAGTATATGCCCTTAGTAACCTGAGGGCATCTTGTAGTCTGTACAGTGCTTGATTTAAAAAATTTCCACAAAGGGTTGGGGGATGTTGCTCAGTGGTAGAATGCATGTCTAGCATGCATAAGGCCTCACATTTGATCTCCTGAATGACCCCTGCCCCCATTTGCAATATGAAAGGAAGAATCCACATAGACAACAAGTAAGGAAAATCCAAAGTGAAATACAACATAACTTACCACTCTGGTTAACTGCCAGTTCTAAATATGATGATTAAACTTTCAAGGTCTTCATTCTTTAAGTGTAATTCTTCTAGCATGGTAGCTATAAACTGTGTAAACAACACATTTTTTTGAGAATGCTTCTGAATTTCAAGAACTGAGTTCAGTCTGAAACAATAAAAAATAAATGAGAAAAGTGAACGGACTCGTCTTCAACATGACAGGGAGGATTGATGTCTCTGAGGTAACAACATTTCCACAGAAAAGCTTTATTTATTTATTTAAACTGTATGTGTGTGTGTGTGTGTGTGTGTGTGTGTGTGTGTGTATGTGTGTATGTATATATGTTATGACAGGCTCAGCCTGTCCTGGGCTGGCACAACATGTGGCGCCAGGGATCGAAGTGAGGTCTCTGCTGTTGCCTAAGCTTGCCTAAGCAGGCACTATAGACTGTTGAGCTATCTTGCTGGCGAAAAGCTTTATTTAAAATGGCAGCAAAGTCTCATGAAAGAAAAGAGATCTGAAAATTCAGATATTTCATTTCATTTTATTTTATTTTATTTATTTTTATCTTTTTGAGACAGGGTCTCACTATGCAGTTCAGGCTGGCCTTGAGCTCACTTTTGTAGCACAGGCTGGTCTCGAACTCGCACCAATCCTCCTGCCTCAACCTCCCAAGTGCTGGGATTACAGGTATGTGCCACCATGCCTGGCTAGATCATGTTTTTTATTATGTTAGTGAAGTCTACTAAAATTCTGTTTAGGAAATAAAATGAATTTCCATTTAGGGAAGAGAAGATATGGAGAAGAGCTAAGTACTATTTTAAAGTAATTTATATGGACTATTTGGATTATATTGCCAGAAAAAGATAATAAATACAATTATTTTTTACATAACAGTGTGGTTTAACTAACACTAAATAAATGAATTATTTTTCCCAAGGCATTTAATACCAAATTGGTAAGGAATCATATGCTTTTTCTCACTAA
>PVKN010010069.1:0-23060 GCA_004027915.1 Capromys pilorides
GGAGAGGAGAGGAGAGGAGAGGAGAGGACTATCCTCTGAGCCAGGCTTCCCAGCATCCCTTTCTGCAGAGGTGGATTCCAGCCCAGGGAAACAATGAGGGGCCCAGCATGATTAGGAAGCACACAGGAAGCACAGAGCCAGCCCTGTGGGATCCCAGCACCTGCTTCCCATGGTTCTATGCTGCTGCCCAGAGTCCATGTCAATGAACACACAGAACGTGGTTTCTAAAGGCATTGATGAGTAACAGTCACTAGTATGGAAGAAGTGATGGGAGACACTGTCAGCAGCAACCCCTGAGTCCTATTTCAGTCTGCAACAGAAAGGAACATGCAAATACATAAAGGAAACCCACGGTCAAACATGGAGAAAAAAATACCTATGATTACAGTCGTGAAGCGTTGAAAGGCAGGGCAGAATTGCAAAGCTTCACCCACATATAACACAGCATGCCACAGCCAGCCTGCAGGAGATGGTGGCTGGGGTGACCTGGGCTCGGGCAGAGAGGTTGTCCCGGCCTCACACCCAGAACTTCAGAAGGGCTTGCGGCACAGAAGATGTGTGAAGTGCAGAGGCAATTAGGAGCATCATGTTCTTCAGTGTGTGACTTTGTTTAAGAAGCAGGAGGGTTTGGGAGCTGGCCTTTGCTTATGTGTCTCTTGCTTTTTCCTCCCAGACAGTCTTTTCTTGTAAGTCGATTTGGCCTAAAACTTTCCAGCCCCCAATGCCCACCTTTGGAAGTCTGCTGGGATGCCTGATTCTGGTTTCCAGATTATAGGTGTTTGATGTTCTCGTACACACACTCACACACTTTTAGAAAACACTAACTAGACTTGTCTACCAATATAACCCACATTATCTGTGTCAGTTAAAACCATCTTTCAGAGAGATTTACAAAAGATAACCAAGGAACTCTTCATTCCATACCAGCAAGAGCTGTCACGCAAATTTCCACTGTACACAAAGTGCTTTTATCCTTAGAAGTGGGAAGGAAGTTGCCTAACTTGGCGTATGCAATGATTGCAAACGAGGTTTTTATGCTTTCTGACTAAACTTCATAGAGCCCGGACTCTCTCCAGTCTTGCCGAATAGCTCAGTGAGTCTATGGAGCTGAGCTGGAGCACTCTCTGCACAGGCTGCACAAGGGGCCTATGACGAAGGCCTCCAGCTGAAGGCAGCATTGCTATGACCCTGCTAGGAGAGGGTATTGGATAGCACTGCCCAGTGGACCACCGCTGTCCTCCACGCCTGCTGTGGCTTCTGACACTCAGTGGTGTTATGTTGTTGCTGAAGTTCTCGTTCTTTTTATGCTTCCTTTCATGAAATGCACAATAGAAAGGATTTGAGAATGTGGATAGCATCATCATCCCAGATTCTACTAAGGAGAACGTTTGGATGTCCTGTTTACACGGGAGTACATACAGCCAGCGCGTGAGCCTCTGCCTTTCCTGCCAGGCTGCTCTGAAGCACAGGCCCTGAAGTGCCAGGACCACCTGAGCCAGCTGCCTGGGCTCTGCTTTCTACCCTGTGTGGCCCATGTCGCATACGGAGCAAGAAGCATTTCGGCATCACTCACCCAGCAGCAGACTTCAGATCTGCACCAGGCAAATTGGTCTTTTCCTAATGTCCCAAGATGAGTGGAGAGACAATGGCCACATGTGGTCAGGAGTGGCTGATCGGAGGTGGCCTGTCCTGGTGCCAGGCTGGACCCTGCCTCCCTCCTTCTATCCCATCCAGAGCAGCTTTCTAGTGTCATAAGAAGAGCTGTCACTGTTCACAGTCTGTGGATGGCTGGATCTCTCCTGGAAGCCTGTGGAGGAGCTGCTGGTGAAGTGGCAGGCTTCCTGTCATAACTGAGGACAGACTCTTGTCTGTGAGCTCCCTGTCCCATTCTTTCTCTTTGCCCCAGGCCTCTCTGGGGACCAGAGAATATCCTTCACCACCCCTGAATGCTTTCCAACTCCCCAGGGCCTGGCTTTGTTATGTGCTAGGAAAAGTTGAAGGGATTTAGGGAAATAACAAGTCCTATGTGAGTGTACATATGTGTGTATGTGGGTGTGTAAATACACAAGCATAGGTTCTGCAAAAATGTGCATTGCCCTCTCACACTGTGACATTAAACACTATTCTCGGTGGGATACAATCACATTGTTCTGGTCAATGGTGGAATCAGGACACTGCTGTGAGAGAGCATTGGGTAGTGCTACCCACTGGGCCACTGTGCCCTCCACGGGGAGCTGGCTGTGGCTTCCGACGCTCAGTGGCTTTGTGTTGCTGCTAATGTGGTAGTTCTTTAGTTGGTTTGCAAACTCAGGTTGACGCATCTGTCCTCAAGCCCTCTCATCTTCCCTGAGCAAGTGGCTAATTGTGACTGACTAGCTAGGGGAAGGATCTCAAAAGCACATTCACTTAAATAAACACTCCTGTGATCTCTCTGACCAATGTCTACTCATCTTTCCTAGACATCGGTGCTGAGTGGGCTCAGTGGGGGCCATCAGGGCTAGGTCGGGGTTTCTCCGCTGGTCCTGGCTATGGCGGGAGACGCAGGCGCCAGCACTCATGTGAGCAGCCTGGCATCCATGGCCACAGGACTGGACCAAGTCCTTTAGGGGCTCAGCAAGCTGACCAGGTGACTTGGCAGCACAGGGGCATTCGTAGGTGGTACATGCTTTTTAATGCAGCGCGATACTCGGGCTTGTTCATAGAGGCCCCACTGTCAGCCCCAGAGGTGAAGCCCTGGTGCTGTGGTACTCCAGCCTTAACCTGAAGGGATGATTACAGCTGGTCCAGGAGCAAGGCTATGTGCATGCTTAGCCTAGGGACCATGAGGGGGACTCCAGCTGTGGCTCCGCTCCAGGATGGTTTTCTTTCATGCAGTCTACAAGGCTTCTTTCTGTCAATCCCTGTGTAAGAGAAAACTCAAGCTACCTCCACGCCACACAGACCTGGCTTTGATGCTTAAGAGTGAAGAGCCTTCCTCCTGTTTCTTGTCCCAGGTGGGATGGGGTGGAATATGGCTGTGCTTTCTGATGAGCCCTCAACAGAAGAAAACCAGATCCCATCTCCAGGAGCAGAGCAGAGCTGCTGAGGCAGGACAGGGAAATCCTGCTCAGGACTCTGAGCTGAGGTGGCTGCCGAACTCCCCTATCTGTCTTGGTTTGACTGCAGTGGCTGACGACACACCTGAGGCTTGGTCCCCAGACAGCAAGGTGGGGACAGGATGGGTGTGGAATTCTGAGCCTGCATTCATTCCAGATCTCACAAGTGACCTTGGAGTCCAGAAGGGTCACTGTTATCTCAGATCAGAGAGCATTGTAGAGGCCACCCCAGACCCTAAGTTCTTATTCTAAAGAAAACCAACAAAGACTGGGAGACTTTGCAACTTGTGGGGGGTTGGAGGCTTTGGTGATGGCAGGACAGGCCTCCACCAGGACACTGGCTAAAGGCTGGTATAACAGGTGACCTTAATGGCACCCTGTGGTTCTGAAGGGGGCAGTGGCTGCATCTCAGTCCCAGAGAGCCACCCTTTGCTAGCCCCTGGTGCAGAGCAAGCACACTCTAGTCCCTGTCCCAAGGCCAGCTCAGGCATGAGCCAAAGGTGCTCACTGGTTGGTGTTATACCCTGGACCCTTGTCCTGAAATCTGTACTCAGTACCCTTCCTCTACCTCTTCCCAGGTGGCCCCACCACGCCTAGAGGAGTCACCCACATTCTCCGTGGCCCTCACCAAGCCCTCAAGCTTTGGGGGTGGCACAAGATGAAGCACCAGGTGCCCTCGCCCTCCTGCTCACCACAGCATGGACCCACTCCATGGAGCCTCTCAGCAGTTGTGCCACAGGCGTGGACATAAGATGCCACTGCCAGTGTGCTATTCGCCTCCTTGCTTTCTGTCCAGACCCACTGGATTCCTGGGTTCCGCCATGGCCATGGAATGATGGGGTCTTTCTTGACCTAAGCGAGACTTCTACAGCTTCCAGGGAGCCTCTACTGTAGCCTCAGGTGCTTCCCGTTCTGACGTAACACCTGCTTCCCAGTGTCATGGTCTCGTAATTCCCTTCTCAAAGTCACCATCTTCCAGTTCCTCTCCACTTTGAGCACATTCATCCCTGGGTGAGATGAATGGGCTCCAGGGCCTGGATGTCCACGTCCACGTATGCAGGGGTGCAGATGTGTGCACAGCCTACTCGTGTCCTCACGTGCTTCCTCTCAGTCCCAGATGACTACACCATCTAATACAAAGTGCCTCCTTTGCAAGTAGTTGTCACACTATATTGTCTGGCAAAGGTAGACAAGAAGAAGTCTGGATACATTCATTACAGACAAAATTTAAAACCTTTTTATTCTATTAGTGCATATTGCAGTACATAATGATTACATTCATTGTGAGGAATTGGAACACATAAACAACACATTTTAATTATTTTTATGTCTCCTCCCCCGTCTATCTCTTAATCTCCTTTCCATTTGCTGACGCTCTACCTCCCTATTTCCTGAGGCCTTTTATTTTGCTCTGTGATTTATTTCTACTTGGGCTGCTTGAGTTGGTTGGATCTATAGATGTGGAGCCTGTGAACAGGAGGCCCAGCTGTACACCCTGAGGTTGCAAACCACTCTCAGGAGCTTGGGTCTCTTTCTGAACTTGTCTTTCCTCCCACTCCCTGCGATTACTGAAAGCTTCAGTTAGAGAGAGCTGCTGACAAGTGTGCATGAATCTCCACACTTCCCCTTTTTAGGAATGTTCCATCTTTTTTTTTTTTTTTTTTTTTTTTTGAAGTCCAGCTCATCTTTTCTGCATGCATCTCTCTGGATCCTTCTCTCCTTGGTGGAACTGCTCTACACCTTCAGAGAGCTGCACGGCCATGCTGGTTGCCACCTAGGACCCAGATGCAGGTCCGCACCTTGCTGTCAGTGGCTCAGCTCAGCTTTCTGTGCCCCCAAAGCCCCTGGCTGAGGTTATCCCTGTTAGGTCCTGCACATTGCTTCGGAGGGAGCACCAGCCTCCCTCACTCATCTCTGGTGCTGCCCTGGCTTCTGACCTCATCTTGTGCAGCCTGCAAGGTGCCAGTCTCTGGGGGTCCCTGGAGAGCACCCAGCCCCTCGAGGCAGCACTAGCTCTAGCCAGATGCTCAAGCTGGGCTTCCATGGAGACACAGCCCTCTCTGCCCACTTGGGTAAGGCTGATTACAGAAACGAAATTTTTAGTCAACAGTGCCTCGCAGTTCTCCAACGGAAGAAAATCCTATTTTTAGACCCACGTATGTCTAAAGTGTCAATTATTTTCACTTCCAAAATCAGTTGTGTTACCACCACAGGAAATCTGTGAAGTAATGGTAGCTGCCAACACATGGGCCTTTGGTTAATTACTGCCTTTTTAAATAAAAGAACATGCTTTAATTGATACATTTTTCTTTTGCTTAAGTCATTAATGATGTGGTTAGACTGGCCTCGCCAGAGGGTATTCTGCAAATAGTGCCTTTGGGGACTGGTAATCAATGACATTTGAAAAGTGTTAATGTCAATATCTTAGCTGTCCCAAAGGAAAGCATGCTAATTAAATTAGCCAGGAGAACCTTCACAGAGTCCTGTGCTTTTAAATCTGAACTTGAGTAAGGAGCCATGGAGGATAAAAATCAAACTTTTAAGTTTTGCTTCCAAAAAAACTAATCTTTTGAAAACTTTAGATCACTGGGAGTAGCATGGATTTTGATCCTTTTGCCATTTTTTTTTTTTTTTTAGAAAGCATGTTTCCTATTTCCAGTGAAGAATGGCAAGAACTCAATATGGCCTTAGTTGGACAAGGGTATAAATGGATGGATGCCAGTGTACCCCCACCTGGGCATCTGTGAGGCCCCAACCCCACAGGGAGAGTGCTGCGGTCTTATTGTTTCTGAGCGTTCATGTGTTGGACTCAATCCTCTATGAGAGGATGGAAGACCTCGGCGTGTGAGGTGGGACCACTGCTCGATGATGAAAGTTGGAGGCCGCTAATGTGAGGCTCCAGGATCCAATGCAGGAAGCTGGATGAGAAGACAGAAACCAGCAGCAGCGCACGCACCCACAGGCGCACGCCATCTCCTGCCTGTGTCACCGAGTGCAACCCCACGTCCTTGCACCCAACCCCTGAGCCAAAGGGAGCTTTTTCCTTCATGCAGTTGTCTGAAATTTTGTTATAGTCTCAGCAGCCAGCCGACAGAGATGCTATGCGGTCTTTGGGTTGGATGAGGTCACAACAGGGTTGAGGGTTGGACTCAGTCCTCACTGCCTGCCTCCTGTGCCCATGCTGAAGAGGCCCCGTGCAGTCTCCAGACCCTGAAGGCTGAAGGCATTTCATCTAAGCTGCCCAACCACTGTTGCTTTTCTAGAGTAATCTGGGCTGACAGCGACCTTGCAAAATGTTGCAGTAAAATTCTGAATGAAGAGTAATGTCCAAAATGAATGTGATTTCCATAAGATGGTACCTATATAACTTGTTTAATGAAAACGTGTGTAGATGTATTAGGGAAGCACTATCACCCCAATTCTTCACCACCTCTGGGGCAGAAATGGGTGGGTGCAATTTGTTCCTGTGTACACCACATGGAAGTGGAGTGGTACAGCACCAGCAACTAACACAGTGCCCACCTCAGGGTGGAAGGAATGGCTTCTCGGCTACCCCCTACATAGAAACTGTCACGTGCAAAGCCCACCAGGGACATTGAGGCCAGCTGGATGGGTGGATTACAGCAGATCTGCATTAGGTATCATGTTGCAGGTGACCAGAAGCTTTAGTGACTTTTCAGAAGGGGCAGCAGACCCTGGCGCCACCTCCTACCCTGCTTTCCTCTAGAGCACCATGGCCTGCAGCAGGGTTCATTGACACAGACATATTTACATGCATAGAATGTGGCAGGAATATCGGCTCACTCTCCAGCTGACTGCCCTGCTGCGCTCCTGGGTGTGATGTCCCAAGCTCTGCAGGTACAAGGCTCACCTGATCTAACCTGAGCCCTCATGTCCCTGCTAAGGACAGCCCCTCCTTCATGGCCCAGTTCAAAGCCCTTGGTGTGATCCCACTTCCCATCAGTGGATCTTGGTCCCTTGAGACTGATGTCCCCTGATATTTATCTGGAATCGGATCGCTCCTCTCCACATGCAAGCATTACAGGCTAAGCAAAAAGAGGAACCCAGCTGCAGTCACCGAGTCCACACAGTGAAATCTGTGTTGTAAAAGCTTCAGTGCTCCTATATCTCCTCCCGCTCTCCTGAACTCTCCATCGCTATCTCCTGGTGACCCTAATTTCTCCATTGCTATGCGCTTGACTAACATAACTTTTCCTTTAAGTTCTTCATTTGTATCCTGCTGGGAAATTTTTCCTTCCCAAGCATGAGGCCCTTTTCTGAGGTCACTTCCTGTCCTGTTTTAGACCTGAAAACAAAGTACAAGTTTGTGAGGGATGAACAAACGCTTTTCACTCACACTGGTGTACGTGTTTTAAAACCAAGAGCTTTAAAATATTTTGTTTGGACTTTAGAGACCATGAAATTCAGGAAACTCATCAAGGATCTCTGCGTAGACTTCTTCCCATGAGAAGCACTCATCCTGGGTGTATTTTGTGTCCAACTGAGGAAGGATTATGCCTCTTTATTCCTGAATATGAACCTAGTGCATTGTGCGTGGCAGCCCCTGGGGCTGCTTAGTCAGAGCTCCCTGTGAAATTCATCTATTGTGTGGACTTTGCTTTCCCTGTTGTTTGGTTTATGTGGCTCAGGGTAAATTTTGTCTTTCCTGTGGCTCAGCATAAGGAGACTAGTTCTTCAAAAATGCCTCATTTAGTGAGGTATGGTGGCACACATCTGTAATTCTGGCACTCAGAAGGCTGAAACAGGAGGATCATGAATACAAAGCCAGCCTGGGCTACATAGTAAATTCAAGGCCAGCCTGAATACACAGTGAGACTCTGTCTCAAGAAAGAGAAACCAGGGCCAGTCAAATAGCTCAGCAGATTAAAGAGCCTGCAAGCAGGCTCAGGGGTGGGGGTGTGGGGGGTGAGAGGGGTGGTTTGATCTCTGGGCCCACAGTACAGGCCCTGCCCCCAAGGTACGCTGAGATGGCAATGGAGGCTGGGCATGGTGGTGCATGCCTATAATCCAAGCTCTTGGGAGGCTGTAAACAGGCAGATCACTGGAGTCCAATCCAGTAGCGAGAACATGAACATCCTGTAGATCCTGCCCTAAAAATACAAAAAAATGCAAAAAAAATTTAAAAATTAAAAAAGAAAATAAAGAATAAAAAGATGAACAAGCACAACAAACCAAAAATGAAAACCAGTCTCATTTTTTTTTGGTGGTAATGTGGCTTTGCATTTCTATATGGATTTCAGAATTTTAAACGTAATGAACAAGTACAAATCCTGGTGGCTTGCTGACTGGTAATTCACTGAGTCTACAGATTCATTTGTGAATAATTGATAGCTTGATAATATTAATCCTCTATTTTTAAACTCAGTGAGTCATTTTATTAGCTTTCTGCTTAGTGATACTGCACATATTTTGTAGCTTTGTTAGAGTTGTTTAATATTTTGTGATGTTGCATTATTTTCAGCTTGTAGAAATCTAGTTAAATTCAAAATTTTGACCTGGCATCGTGCAATCTTACTAAACTCAAACAGCTTATGTTTAGATTATATATATATATATATATATATATATATATATATATATATATAATTTTGACCCATATCATCAGCATGTGTAGATACTAGTAGTTTATCTTTCATACTAGCCATTAGCTATCAGTTGCTTCCTCTTGCCTTTCTGGCTGGTTCAGGACTTCCAGTTCAGGCAAGCAGTGTTCTCCTGTCCCCTGAGAAGATGTCCTGTTTCACAAATAAAAACGACACTCCAGGGGCTTCTTTTCCTTCTGGGTCCTGCTATGGACTGAGCATTTTCCTTATTCCTTGTTTGTTGAAAGTGTCTTTGTTATTTGTTGTAAGTACTGAATTTAAGTAGTTTTCCTCCATCCACTGGGGAGATCATATTTTCTCTCTATAGTCTGGCAGGAGTCATCCATAGCTGTCCAGGGCTCCAAATTTCATGCCAGATGATAAAGAAAATGTTAACAAAAATTGTCCAAGGATTTGTTAAACCAGGGCTGTTGACAGACTTCCAAGTGACCTGTCATGAGCTTCGGAGGCTCCTTGTTCCCAGATCAGCCAGTGCCTCCCGGGGACCAGTGACCCCCGAACACCTTACCTGTCTGGTTTCTCCCTCCCGGCTTCTGCCCCACAAGAGCCCATTGTCTTAGAGGTTCTCTGATCTCTTGCATCACATTTTTATACTTTCCTCTTATGTTTCTTTTCTTGAGTGAAAGGATTAAAATAACCATGTAAAACTTTCCCGTGGCTTTTGGAATCTACTCAAACATTGTGAATGCCTTACACCTGCATGCTGTTTCTTCCTCAAGTGAGCCAGGTTGCTTGACGTGATTGCACCATTATAATTCCTCATTATGGCTTTGTTTCATTTACATGAAGAAATCCAGACTGTCAAAGTACTCCATTGTATTCTTTAGGACAGTTGTCATCTTCAGACCTGAGAAGGCAATTGCTTGTTGATAAAACAACCTTTAAATAGATATGATTGTAACCCCACATTTACACAAAAGCACCTAATACACCTCATCTTCTTAGCCTAATTGAAGCAACCTAGCAATGAACCCAAACTCCAGGAATTTGCATGGGATCCGGACTTCTGACGTGCATGAATTTCTCACCTGTAAAATTACAGATGAAAATGACTGCACAAGTGCTTTCAATGATAAATCAATAAGAGTTTGTCAGTAGGACTGGTGTAAGTACTTAAAAATGGAAATTCCAAAATATTTGCTTGGGTTTTAGGTAGCATGAAATTCACAGGATTCATGCTTGATGTCTGAGTGGATTTTTCGCCCGTGACACATAAGGAAGCCTGTCTTCCAGTGCCTTCCACTCTTGGGGTTTTGGTTATTGGATGTCCTGAAGTCCTGCAGGGCTTTGAATGAGCTCAGCACCTCAGCAGAGAACCAGACTGCACAGTGAGCTGGGTTTTCAAGGCTAAAGGACCCTGAAATTTCAGAGCTTTGCTATGAATTCTTTATTTTTTTCAACTTCGGTGGAAAATTCTGCAATTAAAGAAACAGCCAGTTAGTAAAAGATTTTAAAAATGTAGAGCAAAGTAGCTATTCTTAAGTGTTTCTATGCCCACAAATTAATGTGTGGTTTAAAATGACACAATGTGTTCTTCAACACCTTTTCAGTTTCTCATTTTTCAGGAGTCGGTGAGCTCTGGGGCTTCCTAGAGCTCCATGCTTCTCCTGTGGGTTTTTCAGGTTTCTTTGAAGGAATCAATGATTTCTGCCATAACTGATCCATGTGACTTGTGTTTCTGGGTTTTCAAACATTTGCAATGTGACCAAGGATAATTCAGCCCATACCTGAACTGTAGTATTTTAAATTTCCATGATCAAAGCCTTGATGGACTTGCTCATTTCTTTATTGACCATTCAATGATTATGAATTAAGTGTTCAATATGTGCTGGGCGCTGACCCCACGCTGGAGACAAAGAGGGGAAAAGCCCTTGTGTGGCTGAAGGACACAGTCTACGGCATTTACAGACAGACAAGAGTCACAATACTTCAAAGAAAGGTTAAGGTAGGGAAGCCAGAGCTCTGCCCATCTCTGCCTGAGGAGGCTCCTGCGGTAACCACAGAAACATCAGGCTGAAGGACAAGCAGACACAGGCAAGGCCCTTCCTGTCAGAAGTGTTCAGAGACAGCAGAGGTGGTGGAGTGCAGATATGCAGCTAGGGCAAGCTGAGCTGCCTCAACTCATGCTCCCCAGTCGGCCTGAGCACCTGCGTGTTTCCAGAGCTGCGACCCATTCCCTCCTTAAAGGGCTGGGAGGATTGGGCTGTCTGGGTCCACAAGCCAGAGCAAGATTGTCATCACATGGCAGTGGTCAGTCCCTTGAAGGAGGGGCCACGCTTGGCTTTGTCCCTAATAGGTGGCCCAGTGTCCCTTGCCAGTTGGGTGAATGAAGGACACCAAAAGTACACATGACACCTTTGTGGAAACAGCTCACATCTGATGGGGGAGGCTGCATGGGAGGCAGGTGTGACTTCCAGGCAGGATGCTGGCCAGGGGGCAGGCTCTGCTCCACCCCCACCAAGTGGGCAGCCAAGCATGGAGCTGCCTCTATGACCAGGTGATAATCACCTAATCCCATCCTCTTGCTTCCACCATGGCGTCACCTAACCCTAACCCTAACTCTAACCCTAAACCTGACCCTGGCCATTCCTGTGACAGAATGCTGACAGCCCTAACCCTAACCCTAACCTGAAACTCAAGGGGCCACAAGAGCACCAGGTGCCTGGGTTGGAAGACCACTCTGTGCAATCTCTAGTCCAATCCAGGTGATGGGTCCATGTGGCAGGAGTGACACCAGCTTTCTCACATCAGTAATGATGTTCTCTGAAGAAATATAGCTCTTGTCCCCACCATGCTGCCCAGACTGGTGGCCTTGGAATCCAACCTACTACTTGCTATCTATATAACAGTAACAACTCATTGGCCTTCCCTGGCTTCAGTATTCCTGACTGTGAAATGGGGAGATTAGTGCTTTCCTGCAGGAATCTACTTTGAACCAGATGAAGTTCACATGGGCTGATCACAGGCCATGTTGATGAAGGTCAGGACATTCCTTTTTTCCTAGACTCACAGGGACACTATCATAGGTATGATGAGCTGAAATTCAAGCACGGTACAGGAGCGTGAACATATTTGAGCTAATATTTCACAAGGGTTAGAAACTGGTCATAATGCAAATACCAGAAGAGAGTCCTGCTTCCTTAGGGCTTTCAAGGAGTGCTCGAATCCACATCCCTGAATGCCTAGGTCATCCTAACCTTTCCAAACTCTTAATAATAGGACTCTCCCACTATGGGTTTGCTCCTGGAGTATTTGTTGGGGTGAAAGGATCCATAGTATTAAAAACCTGAAATCTACCTTAGTGGTGGGACTTCAACACAATTCACTGGAACATGGACTGAAACAGCATTGTCCATTTCTAAGATTTCAGGGAAAGTGCCATGTCCCAGGAAGCCCTGCAAGACCAAGCTCCTGAGATACTCAGTGGCTCCTGACTCTCCAGCTGCCACCCGAGCAGTCGCACCCGATGCAATGGTGGTGACACCCCCAGAAAAACAAGCAATGAAATTGAGTATTATGAGTGGAGAAATGCATCAGGCATATTCTGAGTACTGAACTGTGTCTTGGCTAAGGACTGTGCTGTGGACCCCGTCATGGCCTGATTCAGGCAACCTTTCTCTCTGTTCTGATCTCATGAGAGCTTCTGGCCCTTCTGCTCCCATCAGACCACCCACCAAGGATAGGGCTGTCCTTGTGGTGAAGTCAGCACAGCTAGGTGGACTGTGGCCTGGCTGCGCCTGGATTTAGGGTGAGAGATTGATACGAATCTAACCTCAGACTGTGTTACAGATGGGAAGCGGGACAGCCCAGTTTAAGCACAGGCAGGCGGGACCAGCTGGCAACTCTCCAGCACTTGTGGACGGTCCTCCTGTGACCCCTTCACAGCCACAGCCTGTGCTGATTCTCCCCATAGCTCATTGCCCACAACCACAATGACAACCACACTTGAACTTTTAAGAGGCACCGGCACCTGTGGCTCAGACTGCTCAGAAAACCATGCGTGATTTTGGACTTGATGTTGGAGGCCTCATTATTTCTTCAAAATGGGCCATCAGGACAGCCATCCATGTGTCTGTCCATCAGGTGTCCACAGGGACTTGGAATGTACTGGTGCTGGATCTGGCCAGCACTCTTCCCCTAGTTCAATCTCAGCTGTAAGTGCTGGACAGGTTAGCAGAAAAAAATATAATAGGCACATGAATTGTAAAGTCACTGGAGCAAAGTGAAGCTTCTAAAGCGTTAAATACAGATTTTGCAAAGTAGAACCAGCTTCTAAAGTGCATGTTTTTATGATCAGAAAGCTTTGGATGAAATGCAGCTGCATTTCACATTTTTTGCTGCCTGCATTGTCAGTCATGTAATGGACAGCAATTAAATTATATGCTGAACCCGATCGCTTCCAAAGGAAAGAGTTTTCTAATTATTGAAGCCATCTTTGGATGATACTAGAAATTAAATCTTTTCAAATTCTTGTAAATGAGTGTTTTTTTAAAAATAGAATTCTTGCTGAGTTTATGGAATCTTGTCCCCCCGCCATGATGAGTTTTGAAACTTTCCTTTTAAGTCTCCCAAGTTTTACATGTGTGGAGGGGGGTTGAACTCATGAGCAGACAATGGTCAGAAAGAGTCAGACAGCCAGGTAAGAGGGGTTGGTGTTAGTGAAACCACATACATGGGACTTTGTATAAACCAGGAGGCATAGTCGGGGAACAGCAGTGATGGGAACAGAGGGAGCTGGAGAGTTCTTGGGTAGAGTGCAGGCCATGTGTCATGTGGTGACCAGGCACGGGCATATGCTTCCACTTGTACATGTACCCAACAAGTTTATCCATCACAGATAGCACTGGCATGCAGGGAACTGAGAAAACAGGGATCTAGATCTGGAGAGAACAGAGCACACGTGGGGACATAGGACAGTCCACCCTGATGGCTGTGTGATGTAGGAGACCACTATGATACTCCAGGCCATGGAGTTCCTCTGCCACTATGCACAGCCCCATCCAGGACCGCCTGAGGCTAGAGGGGGCAGCAGGACACCCCAGAGCACTGTGCCACCTTAGTTTCGGACCTCAGCTGAGATGCCTTCCCTTGTCCCCATGCCTATTCCCCTCTCCCCCCCCACAGCTGACCTGGAGGGTTTTCATGGATTCTGGGTGAACAGCAAGGAGAAGGGGACCTGGTGTGGACCCTGCAAGATCAGTGTCCTAGTCGCGAGGCTGCACCATCGGCTGGACATGTCGCTCACTACACAAATGGTTTCATGTGGTCATGAGCACGTTTTGCTTTACTGAGCTGCTGCTGACAAAACTGTGTGCACTTAGGATACACAGCACGATGACCCTGTACACACCTGCTGTGATGTGATTCCCCACACCCAGGTTGGTGGATACCCCACTACTATTTCCTTAAGTAAGCATTCTGATTTTTTTTTTAATCTCTCTCTGCTTTTTAAAGACTTCCACAATATCAATTTTAGCCTTCCCAGTAGTGTCTGGGAAATTCCAGAGGATTGCTTCATCGTTTTCAAGTTTTTCGGCTGCATTGTATCAAATGACCAGTGGTCAGGCTGACCATTCCTTCTTCTGCTTGAGCAGGTAAGATACCGATGCTTGCTATGACTCTTCTGAATCATGTATTCATCCCTCAACTCCAGGATTTCTATCTGATTCTTTTTTAGGATATTTATATAATTATTGAGTTTCTTATTTGTTCGTGTGTTATTGTGTCAGATGCTTTCTTTTTTCCTCTCTCTCTCTCTCTCCCTCTGTCTCTTTCATGTGTGTAGTACTCACCATTAAATCCAGGGCCTTCACGTTGACCTATATTTTTTTAAATTTTAATTTTTTTTTTCTTGAGACAGGATCTTGCTAAGTCGCTAAGTTGCCCAGGCTGCGTTAGAACTTACAATCTTCTTGTCTCAGCCTCCCAGATTCCTGGGATTAGAGCCTTCCCAGATCCCAGGAATTAGAATTCCTGGGATTCCTGCCACTTACCTGGGATTTTTGTTGCCCATATGTAGGTCTTCATTTCTTCAGAGTTGGTTATAGGAATACTAGTCTCTCTCTCTGGTGGTATCAAATGTCCTGAGCTTTTTGTGTTCCTCGAGTTCTGTGTTGCTGCCTTCACATCTGAAGCCTCAACTTCCCAGCTCCAGGGGAGACACATTCTCCAGTCATCTCGGCTCTGTCAGACCTTTTCTGTCCCACTGCCAGCTTATCTCATTGTGTCACCTCCTAGGGCAGAGTTCTTCAGACCACATGCCTTCCCTCCATCCTGAGAGCCACCAGGCTGGCTGCCAACCTAAGACATCTGTATCGCCATCTGCAGGGAATGCTCAGAAGTCAGGCTGGATGGGTATAGGAGGAGAAGTGTGTGGATCATCAGAAGTGCCCGTGGCAGGGGAGGGTCCACAGGGGAGGCATCCCAGGGGCTCATGGCAGGTGTCCTCTGGGGCCACAGAGCAGTCCATAGGCCCAGAACTTCTTATCTTTGCTCCCAGCCTCTTCCAGCCACCCTGCTGCACTGGTCACCTCCAAACTCAGGAGTGCTCTGCACACTGGGGCTGGGAGCTTGCCAAGCTCTCCTTCCCTCCAGGGGAGGTTAATGCTGAGGGCCCTGGGCCCTGCACTGAGCTGCTGTCTGTGTGGGATGTGCAGGAAAGTGGACTTGTGTGCTCAATTCCACAAAGCCACCTGTCCTCAGACTGCCTGATCTACTGGCACATGGGGTCTCTCCCCGGGGCTGCAGGTGCCTACCTCAGAGCTCTCAGGGGGTTAAGGGTGGATCCTCATGCTTCTGTGAGGGCCCATTGCTGATTTCCTCTCTCAAGCACCCTGAAATTTCCTCTGCATGTAGCTGAAAGGCCAGGCCTTCCTGTTACTGCTACATGACAAACTCACCCTGCTGGTAAAGGTCGCACTTGGAGAGCAAGGGTAGGCGAACACAAGCAAAAACTAAAAACCACCCAAAGGAAGCACGGCATTTCTGAGTCTGAGTAGAACATACTAACATTTATAAAAACAGTTGTATTACAGTGAGGAAGCATTGCTATGAGAATCGACTAATCAGATAAAAAAACACCTTGAGTTGAAATTGAATATAAAACTTAGACAGACTTCCTATTTATAGCCACATATACACTGTAACATTTAGATTAGTGACAGCTGATGTTAACTGTCATGTTTTCTCACCTTCTGTGATTCTCTGAGGAAACAAAGCCAGTCTTCACTACACACCTGTCGTAGATGAAATATACTACAGCAGTTTTGCCAGGAGCTTTTTCAAATGATGTCCTGGAGGATCCACGTAAAGATCAACCATTCTGTTGCTTTGGGGAAATAACCCATTTTCAGACCTTAAATTCTGCTCCCGGTAAATGGTCCTTTCTGTGCAGGCAGCTCGTGTTCATGGGGGTCTTGCGTCTGCCTCATTGGACAATGGTTCAGGAGAGGCATAGCGTTTTGGGTAACTGAGCTGAGGTCCTGGGGCAAACCTGGGATTTGCCTCAGGATGGGCTGCAGACCACAGAGGAGCTGTGGCCACCTCCCACTACATGGAGACGCTCGGCAGGTAAAAGTTTCCAAATACTCTTTTCTGGAGGGGTGGGGGATGCACTAACTTGGATAAAAGCTAGCTATGAGCTGAGAAGCCATCCCTTTGTTCCTTTGGAGTGTGTTGAAGATAGACTTACTGAGCCATAGCGTGCGCCATAGTGTCTCGGCACAGTGAAATTTCTCCAAATTTCAATGCATACTGCTACACAAATTGGGACACAACTGAGAATCTACTCCAATATGCAGCTCCAGTGACCAAAATACCCACCAGTCATGTCCTCCTCCAGACACGGTGTCACTTCAAAAAGCATTGTGGAGGCGACGGTTGTGCTCAAGGGGCGGACCTGGGGCCGGCAGTTTCTCTGTGTTTATTTCGGCCATCATTTTGCTTTATCCAACATGTGCCTCTACTCATTATGCACAACCTATAGGCGCCTTTCAGCAGTCATTTTTAAATTAACTCAAAATTGCATGTGGAATTCTGGGACGTGTGAGGTGTTTGGTGAGGAGCAGCTTTTGTGATTATTTTCCCAGTTGGTGAACCTGACATATCCAAGCATAGGAATTGTGAGCAATGATGAATTTTTGCACTAATCCATCAGCTTTCTCTCTTGACTGCAGAATCCCTGAGACTATTAACTGATAAGAAAAAAAGGTTTGCCCTGGCCCACAATTTGGGGATTCTGGTTCATTAGTAGTTGATCCTGGGGCTTCAGACAATGACAAAGGAGCATGCCATGGGTGGAGTGTGTACTGGAACCAAACTTTCACCTCTTGGCTAAGAAGCAGGTCAGAGAGGGAGAGAACAGGGTTCCAGCATCCCATGGGAGGGACACCTCAGGGACCTGGGACTTTCCACCCAGCTTCACATCCTAAAGCCTCCATGGCCTACAGTAACATGACTCTGGGGCCAGGGCCTTCATACATAGCCTTTGTAGCCCTGTAGGTCCAAACCACAGGAACTTCTAAAGGAAGCTTTGCAGGGAAAAATGCAGGAAATGCTGCACCCTCTGTTATGCTATGCATGCACGTCAGTAGTGTGGGGAAATGTTGATGCTTTCTCCACAGTTTTAAGTGGATGCCACTGTCGCTTGTCCCATGTGAGGTGTGGTTGTCAAGTTCTTCTGAATGCCATGGTACATCCTCTGTGATCTTCTTGTGAAACAGCATCCTCCACACACACGGATGCAGTGGAAGCAAAGCCCTGCTCCCAGGCACCAGAGGTAAGGAAGGCTGCATGTAGGGTCAGGAGCAGCCTGTCTGCCTTTGCTCTCTTGCTTGGCATGCATGTCCCTGCCCAGGTCAAACCATCATACTGGGGAAAGCAGTGGCAAAGAGACTTCTATAGCTTGTGGATATCATCTGTGCCCTTCCGGCTACATGGGAGAGGCCAGGGATGCATCATGGAATCCTTTAAAGGACTCTTGTCTGATTTACGAAGACAAAGGAGTCCTCCGTCCCTGCTGTCTCAGAGCTCTTGGTTTTTGTACTCGCTGATAAAATCTGGTAAATTCCTATCTTTTCCCTATATCAGCATTAGCTTTGTAGGGTTTAGCCTTCCTATGCTTTTCTGGTTTGGTCTTCCTTTTTTGGTCATGGTTTTAATCCTACACAGGTGTTAACATTGTGGAGCTCTAAAGGAAGTCTGTCTCTGTCCTTGACAAGAATTTTGGGAGAAAGAGCCTGAGTTTGGGAGATGGGGTTAACTCTATTTGTGTTAATAGTGAGCAATTGTACTTTTTAAAAGTTTAGCATTCACATGGAAATGGAAAACTGGAAATTGAAGGCACGTGTTCTCAAGAAACCTAGCTTAAGTTTGGGCTGTAAACTCCCAGTTCTTCTAAGCAGTTCCGGTAACCTCCTCATAAAAGTCAAATCCCAGGTTGTGACTATCTTGGGGACTCTTCAGTGACTCCTAATGGGCTCAGAGAGGCGCCTGGAACCTGAAGACATGCCTGCTACTTCGGTTCTGCTATTTCCATTTGAATGTTAAGCTCCCATTAAAATACAACTACTCACTATTAAAACAAATGACAACTTAACCCGTCTCTCAGGATCCGTGTGAACCGGCAGGTTGTGACTGGGAACCATGAGATCTGAGGCATAGTTCTTGCTTCCAGATCTGAAAACACTGTGATTTTAGGAAAGAGATTCAAAGTATAGCACTCACAACTTTGAACCCCGTGCACTAACGTGTTGTAAAACTGTGCTCCAGATGTGCCTCCTCCTGGGAATTACATGCTAGAGAATCAGCCCTTGATGCTGAGCTACTCAGTCCAAAAGAAAAAAAAAATCATAAACCTAGGAAAATTTTAGGCTGCCTGGAGGCCCCTCTGAGATCCTCGACTGGACAGGGGCTGAGTGGCTGTTGGTGCCAGTCCTCTGCCCTGGAGGTTGGTGGAGACACGGAGGTTCTTATCTGGGAACAAGTCACGCTGCTTTAATCGAAGTGGAGGCTCTATCTAACTCCAGATAGGAGCTAGATGAGCACTTGCTCATTTGTGCTGCAGATTTGAACCCATGTGCAGAGTGCTTGCCAGGGCTGCAGATGTGGCCTGAGATGGGGCTCATGGGATGGGATAGTGAAGACCTCAGGAGGATAAGTGTCCCAGAGGTCTTGCCAGAGCCTGTGCCTGAGTATTCCATTCTCTGAAAAAGAAGCCAAGGCCTCAGGCATTCCTAGGCTCCATGCATCTCCCCTCTGCTCCTCTTGCTACTGAGCCCAGGGGTCCTTTAAGATCCTGTACTTTTGTATTTTGTTATATTGTTTCGTTGAGATAGGGTCTCACCTCATAGTTCAGGCTGACCTTGAACTCATTTTGTAGCACAGGTTGGTGCCTGCCTGCCTCAGCTTTCCATGCACTTGTCACCGTTTCCAGGTTTGAGTGCCCCAACAGCTGTCGTGGTGTCCAGTGAAGCACTTGAGGGCCAGAGAGAAAGGACTTGGCCCTGGGCTCTGGTCCTGTCCTCGTCTTGTCACTTAGCTCACAGGCTTAGGTTGGTTTGTGCACCACTGACAAAAAGCAGGCCACATATTTTGGTAAAAATGGAAACAATGATTTATTCAGAACTCTTTCTGAGTACCTGGAGGCCATTTGACCCTGACTCTCCATCCCCCCCGGCCAAGTGGACAAGGTTCTGTGCTAGTGAGGAAGAGAGGAAGGCGAGGACTGAGAGACTGTGCAAATCTCTACACTTGCTTTGTGCTCCCAGCCATCCCTGGCTCATGTTCCCCTTCCCCCTGGGCTCAGGCCTCCTGGGGCCCGTGTCTGCCTATTCTGTCTGTCCATCTGGTTGAGGAGACCTGGGGAAGCCATTTATGCCCTAGGCCTGCGGCTGTTTGCAGAAGCCACTTGTGTGTAAAGGAAAATAAAGTCTAACTTTTAATTTTCTGTTTTGCTGTGTCCACAGAACACATCTCCTGACAGCCACTGAGATGACACTCATGCGATGTGCCCTCTGCTCCATGAAGGGTGAGTGCCTATAAGAGGAGACACTGAACCCTAGTGTCCTCGGACCGGGAGCTCAGGGACCAGGCAACTCGCTGCGTGCCCAGTGCAGGGACTGGTTCGCCTGCCAGGTGCACAGCCTAACAAGGTTAGCGGGCTGTGAGGGCCCACACCGGCTGCACACCGCTGAGTCAGCGGGAGGAAGCAACTGCGGAGGCAAGGGCCAGGGCAGTGTAATGGGGGAAACGCTTCCAATCTACCTCTGACGGAGGCACTCTAATAGCAGGTGGCAAGCAGAAATCTATTTTATGAGAAGGCCGTGGTGTTCAGTCAAGCCACAAATAGAAGTGATGGAAGAAAGGCTGGGTAAACAGGAAGCCGGCAGCGTGTGACCATGAATTCATTGGTAAAGTGCAATGTCGCTTCCCCCTCCCCCGATTTTTATTTTTAAAATTTGAGATATGACTGCTATGATGACCAAACCACACCAGTGGAGAGGGAACATTTTGTTTCTCTGGGGACTGGGTCTCCTGTGTACACTTGGTCCCGCAGCATGCCAGGCGACCTACAGCAGTGAGGGCTATGTGCGGCCAAGGGCACCGCATCCAACCTGCGTTCGTGTTCTGATAGGCACGCCCGCTGCTCTTGCTCTCAACAGAGAGGAGCACAGTCTGTGTTTTTCCCTTCCCTGGTCTCAGCCTTTGGACATGGAAAGCCTGGCTCTGTGCTGACTTCATCGAAAACTATGTTTTGGTTCTCGACTGTACAAGGGACCTCAGGAATTTCATGAGCTCCTGATCGGCTGTCCGGCCGTGGGGAGATGTGATCTGTGTCAAACCAGGCTGGGTGTGAGGCTGTGGTTGGGAGGACAAAGAATTGTTGCTAACAGTCTCTTTGCTGTTAGTAACAATCTTAGGAAAACAGTGGGTGCTTCATGGGAAAGCAAACTCGCTGGAGAAGCTAGTGTGTGCATTAAGCTGCGGTTTTTATTAAGTGAGCAGACGGACCCTGATAGAGCTTCCAGCAGGAGATACAGCCCCTCATCCTCCTCTTTAGGGTCCTCTTTCCTTTTCCTGTTTCTTCTGACCCCAAGGAGACCTCCACAGAGCAGGAGCAGGGGCACCTGTGGTTCCGTAGGTGATAAGGAAGCAGGGGCTGAGGAATAGCTGGAGCATCACATGAGCTCATGGGAGAGGTGGAGTGGGACTTGTCCCACCACCAGGAGAGCAAAGAAAATCCCCAACTTCATGCACTCCTTAAAACTCTGCATTGGTATTGGGACAATCTCTACCCATTTGAGATACCACAGCTGGCTCTCCAATCTTTGAAGGTGAAATTAGTCCTCACTCAAGAAGACAGAGATACTAAATTAAAATCAGTATCCATTATGTGATGCAAAATGCATGACAACTTTTATGCACTCGGAGTAATCTGACCAAGTCAGTACATTCGACTGGATGAACAAATGTTCTATAACACACAAAGTTTTATGAATAGACTAAAAACAACTAAGTTTTGTCTTATTAACTTCATATGCTTTACTATATTAATGGTTAGTGCCAATTTACTATAGATAAATCGACTGCCAAGTTCGGCATGGGCACACACTTCTGATCCCAGCACTTGGGAGGCTGAGGCAGGGGGATTGCCATACATTCAGGGACAGCCTGGGCTACGTAGTAAGTTCAAGATCAGAACAGAGAGAGAGAGAGAGAGAGAGAGAGAGAGAGAGAGAGAGAGAGAGAGAGAGAGAGAGAGAGAACAATAAGTCCATTGCCTTTTCCTGCTGACCTAGAGATTCAAGCAGACTCTCTATTTCAGAGAAAATCTTGTCGTTGAAATCCCACATGCTTCCTCATTTCCCGGGCCCTGGCTCTGCATAGTAATCTGTACCCCTTAGAGCCAGCCTTAGTCAGGAATCCATTTCAACGGGAAACGCGAGTCATTAACAGGTCTCTTCAGACATTTTCGCGACGTCTGCTCCACCATTTCCTTCCTGTTATTTTGTCAAACGCTTAATGTTTCATATCGGTAATTAGCAAACTCTTGTTACTTAGCACTAATTATAAGCATTGTGTCTATTTTTGTGAAATGCTCCTTCAGTAAATAAAATATCCATAATTTCTTCTAAATGGTTTGCTGTCAGTTCCTTTTATAGACACAGACTACTGCATTGCTCAGGAGTGACACGGGCTCTCACCTTCTAAAATACTGCATTTCCTCCGTCACAGCTCAGCCCTTCTCTCTGCCCAGCATATTTCCTGTAGCACCCACTGCACCTGCGGCTACGGGCTCCCTGGGGTGTCAGTGGGGTACTTCAGTGAGCTCCCACCATGCATGGGAGGAGGATAGAAGTCAGCTAGGTGAGAGACTTCTGCTTAACACAGTCAGGGTCAGATTCAGGATTCAAGAAAGAGAGAAAAGCCCTGAAGTTTATCCAGAATCTCCTTTACACTGAATGATTTCCCACAGTTTTTTTTTTTTTTTAGATGGTTACAATAATTAATACAATGTATATTGTTGTCTTCATAGCAGTAATTCAAAGGACAAGATGCAGACCTGATATCTATCTTAACTCTCTTGAGTATACACACACACACATATATATATATATATATGTATTTTTTTAAAGTTTCTAATACTAGGAGAAATATATCATGTCTTACAAGTAGATTGTAAGTAAAAGATACAGTATGAATCATGAAACAAAATCATAATTAAATGATATTCAGAAAATTAAATATTAACTAATTAAAATTAAATATTTCAAAACAATATTCCAAAATTTAAATGAAATCATGAGTCCAACTTAGAGGCCAGAATGTTGTGCATCATATGTACAAATCTATAATCAATTCAAACTACTTGCATAGTATTTGAATAGGCTAATTTGTACAAAAATATCAACTAAGGAAAAGTTTCCATGATAGTAAAGAATAAAACATAACGTAAAGACTGGAATGGCAAATATATGACCAGAACTTCTAACAGTTTGGGGATAGGATATCACACAAAGTTCTAGTATGTCATGGACATGGACAGTGTCCATGATGTTTACTGGTGGTCAGATATCACCTGTGAGATTGAGCTACTGCTATTTCCTTAATATCCGCCCTGTAGATCCAGACAATATCATGAGCCACAGGGTGCAGGAGAAGTCCATTTGTAGAATATGCTGTTGGAAATATTTTGCTGCTGTATACAAAGGAATAGCTGAAAGACTGCTGTTGTATACCTCTTTTTCTGCTGTGCTTAATTGTTTGCCCTATTTGGTGGGTTCTTTCCATTCTCCTTCATGGAGTTGTGGTCATTTTGATCCTTCTCTAGAATATCTTTTAG
>PVKN010010070.1:0-23056 GCA_004027915.1 Capromys pilorides
CAAATAATCTTCTCACTCCCCTCTCCTCAGCGCAAGGGGTTCATTTCTCTCTTGCAGAAGCAGGAGGCCGGCTTGTCTGATCTTTCTTTTCCCCTCCCCTACCAGCACACACAGGAAATTGGGACTTCCCCAAATTTCTCCTAAAACAGGCGGAGGGGTAAATCCAGACATTCCCATTCCTAACCCAACACTGTACTAAGTGGAGCGCAGTTTCCACACACACTAGTGGGAAGACAATGAACAAAGGCTGTGCTGTGCACACCTGCCCCCTCCCTGGGGAGGCTCAATGAGGCAGCACCTGGCAGCCCCCACCAGGACGCTGATGCACCTGTAAAGTGCTGGCCCTTCTTGGCCAGAGGCAATAAAGCATCTTTTCATTCCTTTAATATGTATAAATTAATTTAGGCCAATGACATCATGTGCAAAAACAAGTTGAATTTTTTCCAACTTTTTTCCACTTTAAAAAGAAAAAAAAAAAAAAAAGTCTTTCAATTTTTGTAAAAGGCTAATGTATTGAGCCATGCATGGCCACACATTCCACTTACGCAGTGAGAAATACTGTAGCAACTGACCTGAGTGCTCCCCTGCCTCAGACCTAGAAACAAGGAAATGTGCCCTCATGGGCCTCCTGGTTCCCTCACAGCGCCCATCAGCACACCCAGAGGAAATGATTCCCACTCTAGTTTCTATGCTGCAATTCAGCAAGAGAGACAAGCTCAGGGTGGAAAATCAGCTTGCCTGCGGAGCAGCAGGCGGCTACCACAGATCCACATGCATGCACCTGCGTGAAGCCTCCCTCTGCATGTTTATCTCTGAACCCTGGGCCAGCTCAACGGCTGCCACTTTTGTCTGCCAAAGGGTCCAGAACAGCCTCATTAACAAGCAGGATGCGCCTCAGTGACCAGGGGAAGCCAGCAATCAGAAAAGCGCGCGTCTGTGAGCAGTGCCAGCCCCACCACATGGTCCTGGAACACCAGCTCACTGGTGCCACCCTGCAGGCTCCCGGCACCAAGGCTGAGCAGGTGTCCATGAGAACCAGCCAGTCCAAGTCATTCTGCTGTTCTTGCTGGCCAGGGTGGACAGTTGTAGCCACAGTGGCATCCACAGACCACTGTCTGGCAGGGCATGCCGGTAGGACGCTTCCTTTCAGAGCACACAAGAAGCCTGAGACCACAAACCCCAGGGTCCATCCTGAAACAGAAGGACAACACAGGATGCCAACAGTAACTCTACACCAACCACACACTGCCATCCACTAGCACTGGTGGCCAAAACCAGGCGAAATGATCAGTATGCTCAGCCACAACAACTACATAATAAAACTGCCATCGTATTTCTACAGCGCAGTGGAACCGTTCGCTCCATCACTGTGCTCACTCTGGTTGCTCCTTGAGTTGTTGGCCAAGTCCCCGCCATGTGTAGTGCTTGTCCACTCACTGCCACTGGCTGCTGCAGGCTGGATTCGGCTGGCCAGTCACAGGTTGTCACACAGCAGATAGCAACTGGCCACTTGTATTTACTCAAGAGGCATAGCACTTCCTTATGAAACAGTGGAACAAATCCAGCTGTCACGGGAAACAGGGTTGGGAGAAGACCAAGTAGTTTTTCCCTTAAAAAAAGAGTGTTGCCCAGCCTCTGTGAGGAAAGCCACCATTTCCACTTCTGATGGAAGTACTGCAATATGTAAAAGGCAGTGCCTTAATTTGTGCTGCTGTACCAAAGTATCCAACGCTGGACAATTTCTAAAGAAACTTACTAGGCCAGTTTTGAAAGTTATTTCTGAAAATTCCCGACAGCTGCAAAATCCAAGTTCAAGGGGCAGCAGCCCCCCACCCAACCCCCAGGCTGCACCCTCATATGGAAGAAGTCAAAAGGGCAAAAGAAGAAGACAAACAGCAAGTCGGCCGTGCTTCCTTCACACAGCCTTCATCCAGGAGAGAGGGAGGAGCATCCCGGACGACAGCCCCACCGGAAGGTCATCTTCACGCTGTCACATTGGTGATGCCTGAATTTTAGAATGGACACGTGCACACCACAGCAGGTAACGTTTTATTTGATCAACTAATTTTCCAATTTGAACACTTTATTGTTACCATACAATCTAACCCTTAGAAAAGCTAACAAAAGCATATATAATATTAAAATACCTCCCTTATCTTCATATTCCCATTTCTCTCTACTGCTTAGCTAACATGACCAGAAACAAAAATGTAAAACAACTACCACATGTTACTCAGCAACAAAATCTGCCTTTTATTCCATGGAGGGGGGAAAAAAAAATCACAGAAATGTATGACCCTGAAGTTTTTAAGGCAACAGCCAACATTCAATACAAATTGAGCTCACAGTTTAGTTCACAAGGGCCAGCGAAATAGCTCAGCAGACTAAGTGCCTGATTAGGCGACCGCGGGGGCTGGGGTTCAATCCCCAGCACCAGAGGCCACACTGGCCTCACCCCTGGGCATGCTAAGCCAGCCACTGAGACCAGTAGCGAGGCTGAAAACAGGAGGATCGCTACAAGTCCAAGTTGTGTAGCAAGACCCTATACCAAACACACTAAAAAAATTGTTGAGAGTAGTAGAGTTGTTTGCAAACAACTGGTGCATGCTTAAATTAGGCCAATATTGGATACTAAAGGTTATTACCAAAAAGTTATTTTCAATGCATATATGAATTCTATAGTATTCCTTATATTGACAAAGTTAGCAAAAAAAAAGAAGATAAATCAGCCCAAGTTTCAGGCTAAAAGCTTACTAACACCTAAACTAAAAGAGCCCAGCTTGTGCTCATATAAAACCTAACAGATATGATTTAAAACTCTGAGGTGATCACCCCAGAAATGTGAAGTAATCACAAGTATTCCATCAAGAACAATGCACCTGTCACACGTCCCTCCCTGGAGAGCGAAGCTGAAATAGTTGCTCCCTTGCGCCATTTATCACCTACTTGTCAGAAAGGCACTTCTTAAATAACTCAAGTTTCTTCCTCCACCTGCCACACAATTACTCAAAACTCCAAACTAGAAACCATCCCTGGGCCTGGCCAGGGAGACAGCTCAGCGGCATGAGCGCTTGCCTGGCAAGCGTAAGGTACTGAGTTCAAGCCCTGGTGCCAAGAAAAAAAAAAAAGAACATATCCCTAAGGTATTATGGACAGTACATAAGACCTTCTAAAGACGCAATAAATATTACAAAACTATAATAGCATCGCTGATGTTTCGGTGCTTTCAAACAATGTGAGTTTTCTGTGGTTGGTTTAAAAAAAAAAAACTGACAACCAACACTGCCGTGAGGAAATCCAAAGTACCCAACTTGATTTAGTCCCCTCTAGAGGAGAATCTTTCTTAGAAAAATTCAACTGAGTGACTTTTCTTAACTCTTAAGCTGCCACAAAAACAACAGCATGAACTACGCTCAGCACATAACTCACCAAAAGGCGCCGCTGTGAAGTAGGCCCCAACCCTCCTGCAAGGAGAGAGTGCTTTGGTTAAAGTCTCGCTGAAGGGGGTTCCATTTTCTCACCACCATTCCTTTTCTAAAAGCCTGCACAGAAAGGCATCCTTCCCCAACGAGGTCAGCTGGTCAGAGGAGACATTGCCAGGACCTGGCCTGGTAAACACAACTTAATGACTAATTCATGAGTTCAAGAAACCACCTAACTCCAGCCCCCCCCCCAAAAAAAGCCCAATTAAGTCAGAACTCCACAGCACCCAGCATGTGTGACTCAGCTCCGGCAGGAAAGGACATGGCTGTTAGAGGGCATGAAGAGCTAAGGGAGTCACCATACAGGATGCTGGGGAGGAAGAGGAGCCAGGAAAAACACCCCCATACATCTCTCCAGGCTGGGACCTTGTGTTAAATCAGAAGAATATCTTCAGCAAAGGGACTGGAGGGGGGAGGGTTGTGCCTTGTCATCCAAGAATCCCCCACATAGCTCCTCTCTTTAAACCAAATCTGCTTTTCAAAACTCACCTCCACTTAGATGCTCACCTATTGAGCCAGTAAAGGCTGTAATTCAATTCCAGAAAACTCACTGAATGAACTTAGGGCTGACAGCATTCTTAAAGAAGGAAAACCAACCAAAGAAACCTTTCCTGACCCACACAGGGGCACTTGGTGGGAGGGGTACAAGCAGCACGGTAAGTGGGGAATGGAGGAACGGACACATGTAATCACGACATGCCTCACCCCACCTGCCATGCAAGATGCTCAGCCAAGCTCTGGAGGTCGAGCAAGCCCTGCAAGCATACCTGGCGCTGCCGAGCTGTGCACTGAGAAACAGTTATGGAGCCCAGGTGTGGCCAGTGGGGAAGCGCTGGCGTAGCTAGCAGATGAAGGCATCATTAGAAGTAGTTAAGCCACTGAATTGCATGTGACTTTTACCACAGTCAAATGCTTTTAATTTTTAAAAGGGGCTGTTCTACAAACAAGCCTCCCACCATGCAACAGGGCAACAGGGCATTAAGTCTCAAACATGTACTCTGAGAGGATCTGAGGCCCTTTCTAACTGCTGGGCTGGATTGTAAACAAGAGGAAAGCAGTGTTCCTGCATGTTATCTAAGATCCAAGGCTGGATGAGCGTACCCAGGCCACTGGACGTACCCTCCTTAGCTTGTTCACATGGTCAAAACAGCAAAAGCATCTAGCATTTGTGAGGACTCTGAAGTTTAAAGTAGAAAACCAAGGTGCTGGAAGTTTCAGAGTTCACATGTTCACTCCCTGTTGGTCGCCCTGCTCTCAGACGCTGGCTGTGAGACCTGCCCCTCCAGAATATCTAGAAGAATATCTGCCACCAAGACTGCCAACTCAGTTAGGGCAACTTTACCAGAACAGTTCTCCATGAAAATTGTGGGAGAGGACATTCAGGTAAATTCCAAATGACCTAAGCTCCGTTGATACAAGCTTTGGGTATCAAATTCTACTCGTTGTACTGGAGAACAGTGATTGGTTTGAATGGTGACAGATCTTTTGCCCTGGAGCCCATTCGAAGCAGCAGGTCATACTACCAGAAATGGTGGTGGAGAGGGCTTTGATTAAGTGAAGTACCAGGCTTGCTTCCTCCCCAAATCAAGCTCCAGTGGCATGTCTGCAAAGTCCAGTACAAAGAAAAACCTGAACCCACTTTATTTTTTCATTCCACGGCCCTCAGCATGTTTGTTTATTTCTTCTCAACGATGGCCTATCTCCAGGCTCAAGCCTACGCCGAAGGCAGCAGCAGCTGAAAACAGGACAGGGGCAGCTCTTATATCATCAAGCACAATGGTTCCAGAAAGCTGCAGCAGACACCACTCAGATCTAATCAGTGAGGGCAAGTCACATGGGCACCTCAAGACCAGTTTCTCAGCCTTAGCTTCTCTGATATTTGGGGCCAGATATTCCTTTAATCTGTATACTGCAGAGGTTTATCAGAGGCCCTGGCTCTTACTCACAAGATGCCACTTAACACTCCAAACCCAACTGTGATAATGAAAAACGTTCCCATGATGGGCATTGTGTCACACAGCTCTAACACGAGCACTGAAGCGGGAAGCTGGAGAGCCTAAGGTCAGCCTGGGCAACTTCAGGAGACCCTGACTCTCAAAAGATTTTGCACAAAATTTCTCCACACACTGACAAATGCCCACTACAGGACAAAACTACCCCCAGCTGAAAACCGCTCTTAAGACTGATCCTCACTCTAAAGAGGAACAGCGTGGTCAAGAGGGCAGGCTCGCCACCAACTGCATCCTCAATAAATCCCTCACACCTGCTTGCTAAATGCTTTTAATGAGTTTTCTTTCGTACTATTCTAAAAACTTCAAGAAAAAAAATACATAAGCCCCCCTCTCATCTTACAAGTGCTAACAAAGTTTGGAATATCAGAATATGCTATCAAGAAATAATCCAGAAAAACATATGGAAAAGGACCAGCTAACCCACAGCAACAAGCCATACATCCCTGTTGGTTCTGCTCCAGCAGAGAAAAAGAACACAGGAATGCAGCCATGATTCCCAGGGTACTGTGACAGTATGTTCAGCACTCCTTAATGAAAATGTCACTTCAGAGCCGCACACGTGTTTGAAGATGAGAAATATTTAGACAGGTGGCAGAAGAAAAGGAAAATGATGCAAACAAAGATCAGAAAGGGAGCCGTGAAAGCTCAAGATCTGGCCCAGGTTCCCACAGACTCAGGCCTGGCTGGTGTGGGCCGGTCTGGGACGGAGGGTCGGCCCACTCAGCTCCCACTGGGGATTAGGATTTCTCACCTGCGTGACCCCAGGGCTTCTGAGAGGGTCTCACTTACAGGCTTGTATGACACAGGCTACATAATCGTTCATTAGTTTCTGTTTTTATTCTCTATTTGTGTATTAAACACAATAATGTACACAGGTCATAGAATGTATGATCAAAGCATATCATGACTGTTAAAAATTTTTAAGTTAGTGTAGAGGAAAAATTGTCCTTCATCCCACTCAAAATGCGGCTCCTTGGCTTTGAATACACTTCACCCAACACTCTTTCTGTGTTCCGAAGTGGTCCTGGAAGTTCTCCGCTGTGTCTTTACAAGATACGATCAAAAGTACAGTGAAAGCTGCTACCAAATGTGATCAAACAGAAAAGCACACTCAGAAAAACATTAAGCCATATCCTCACTTGCCTCGTATACTGGACCTGGCACCACCTTCTGGCTCTCCCCCAAAGTCAAAATGACCGTGAAAGGCAAACGCTTTCAACTGATTCAGAACACCAAGAACAAGTCAGAAGAGCTCAACAGAAGATGCTCACAAAAAAAATACACTTCTGGAAATCCTTAAGAAAACAGTGAGGACAAGGGGGCAAGTGTGCTCAAAGCAAAAGAGGATTATCTTGAGAGAGATTAGTGGTCATGTATCTTTTACTGCAATACATTTTTTAAAACTTAAACTCAGCCTGGTTTTTTTCTCACACGTTGTATAGCAGGTGGCAAAGGACTCCTGCTAGACAGCAGCTGCCGCATTGACAATCCGCCCTGTGGCACCCTGAGCAAGACCATAGAACCTTAAATTCTTGGGCAAAGCCAGATTCCACATAGCCAAGAGATGCCAGCTAAACCTCAGGCAGGGCAGCAAGAGCAGCCACACCTGCCAAAAGGTGGTGGCACAGAGACTTGGCTGGGACTTGCAGGATTTCAAGTGAGTTGTGCGACCGGCATCCTCGGTCAGGTTAGTGACTGACGCGTGTGTCATGAGGGCTCTGAGCTCACCACACACTCACTGACATGCAAGCTCTCAGGTTCAGGTAGATGTCTGCAATGAGCGGAGACCTGCTCTAGAAGAAGCAGTTTTATTAATGATTTGCAAAGTCAAACTATGGGAAGGCGTGGGAAACTCCCCACGTGCCTCTAGTAGCGCAGCGATGTGAGCAGAGTTGGAGAATGACTAATGTAGCATCTTCAGGAGATGTAAGGAAAACTGGATGTGGTTAAAACCAAAGCAGAGTACACTTGTGCCGTACTTGAAGGCAGGCTACACCTTGCCATCTGGGCCCCAAGTCTTTTACATCCAATTCTTAAGAGACAAAGACCACCCAAACCCACCAATACTTGCTGGTTGCTTTGCAACTGCTGTTACCTTGGTCATTAACTCACACAGCGCAGTGTACATATGCTAATACTACACTTCTGTAAGCCCCATGGGTACATGATGAAACTGTGAAGACAACCTACATTTTTAAGGCAGAAATAAATCTCCTAGCATCCCTACGTTTGCCTGAATTCCATAAGGGTCAAAGGGCCCACTGGCTTTCTGAAGATATTCACTCAGTAAATACAAAGACTAGCCATATGTGGAGGACCGCCTGAGCAGCTCTCCTTAAAAGAAAAGCGACTGTCTCCATTTTGACTGAGCCTGACCCTATTCCCTCCTATTGAAATGTAAAGAGCTGGCTAGGACTTCTCATTATCCTTTCAATTGGCCGCAAGCAGTGTGCATTGGTCTAGGCGCCTGTGGTAATTTTTGAAGATGGCACGCATGTTTCCCTGATAACAAGAAGAGCCAATGCTTCACAGTGTCAGCTGGGATCGAGCCTCAAGATAGAGGCTATGACTTCCTGGGGCTTGAAAGATTCTAAAGCACCAGACCCCCAAAAATCTCAATTGGCCTTATTGGTCTAGCTGAGGTGCTGGTGGTAAATTTTGAACATGGCACGTGTGTTTCCCTGATAACAGGACCAAGAGCCACTGCTCCATGGTGTGAGCTGGGATGGAGCCTCAAGATAGAGGCTATGACTTCCTGGGGCTTAAAAGATTACACATCAGAGCTGAAGCACCAGACCCCCAAAATATTAGGTGCTATCTCAATAGCATAATGCAAATTACTTTCTTTGTAAATCTCTAAATATGGCAGAGGTGAATGCAGGCCTCCTACCTAGTCCAGCTCACAGCTCACCTCCCACAATTCCCTTCAGAGCTCACCTTCCCAAAATTCCTTTTCACAAGCCACTCCCCCTTCTCCAGTGAATAAAGCCGGAGTGCAGCCCTGGGTCACTCTCGGTTCCAGAAAACCATCTTCATGGCTGGACTTAGGGCCCCTTGGCTCCTCAATAAATAAATAAATAAATATGTATATATATATATGTCTTAGTGTCTGTTATTGCTATGGGTTGTGCTGGGAGTGGTAGATTGGAATTAAGTTGGTGGAATTCCAATAACGGGTTTTAAGATTGTAAGTTTAGACTTCCTGGGAACCAGGAAGGGACTCCGACAGCCATACACGCTTTCAGCTTGTATAAAAATTCAAGATGCCCAATACTTTCTTAAACATTGTCTACTGTTGGGTTTTAACAAATAATGAATTATCAACAACACAAGAGACTGCTATGCTTATAATAAAACTTGTGCCAGTGTTGTGCATCTGGTACATGCCCACAGACCTAGCTAATAAAGAGACTGAGGCAGGAGGATCACAAGTTCAAGCCTAATTTGGGCAACTTACTAGCAAGACACTGTTTGGAAATGCAAAGAAAAAAATTAAAAGTTTTAAAAGGCTGAGGATGCAGTTCAGCAGAAGGCCTGGGTTCAATCCCCAATTACAAAGGAAAAAAAAAAAAATGCAATGAATGTAAAGGGAAAACATTCACTTACAAATTTTCTAGCAGACTTAATATCACATTGCATAAGTCAAAAGAAGCTATTTTGTGATTTTAGGAACAGACTTATCTCTAGCACACAGAAATGAAAGATGACTGGCTGGATGGACAGACAGATGGACGGATAGATGATAAGGAATTATTGAAATAACTAAGTCTTTAAAGAGGTTTAGGGCATTCTCCACAATACTAAACACACACACACACACACACACACACACACATATTTACTATGCTAATACCATATTCTTGATATCATGTTGTGTTCATGTTATCTTTAGTCTTGGTACACTGGGGTGAATCATCATTGTTCTACATTTTTATAATGGTCCAAAAAGGGCGTGCTCCCCTTCCATTTCACCAGGATGGAGAGTATCAGGGATGCCAGCTAGTGAATGCCCTAAGTCCCACCTAATCCTTTAAATACAGGGCCTTTGAGTTGTGTTCAAATGAAAAAAGCTTCTGGAGGCTAATATCCATCTATCACTAAGCCTCAGGGAACTGGCAGCATGTTCTGGAGGGGACAACAGGGACCTACGGTCATGGGGTCAACTTTCCATGCACCTGGCTAGAATCTCATCACAGACAAGCCTTGCCCCAAATCCTCTTTCTCCTCAAGGGCTTCAAAAAATTATTGCAACAACTTCTTGTCAAGAAAAACTACAGTCAAGAACCTCCTGGTATTACTCCGGCAACCTTGGACAAGCACTGCCAACTATGTCCAACATGGCCAGCACAGGGCAATAAAGCAAGCAAGGCACTGTGAAGCCTGTGGCCCATGGAGTGGCGGCCAGACCCAAACCTGCTGGACCAGGCCAGATGAGAACATGGCCCAAGCCACGAAGCTGGCCAACTTGTCAAAAGAAGCACATGAATTTGGATTTCCAAGTTCATAGCCTGATATTTAACTGTCAGTGACTCAGCACAAAGGGCTGATCAAATAATGCAGTATTTTAAAAAGGCATTTAAAAATAAAAAGACCATTAAGTCCACCCAGAATACTCCCTCTCCCTTCCAACACACTTAGTCCACCATCCTTGCCACTTTCGGAAGCCACTTGGGAAGTCCTCTTTCCCAAGTATCTTTACAAGTGACTTCCAGTGGAAAGGCAGGCTCGTAACAACATCATGGTGGGTCCTCATCTACTTCATTCACCAGAACGCTCTTTGTGTGACTTCTGGCTCTTTCCAAAGTGAAAATGACCGTGAAAGGCAATGGCTTCAAGCTGCCTTAGGACATCATCACGCAGCACAACTGAAGACACAGAGATACTGAAGAAGATGACAAGAGGCCAGGTGCGGCGGTGCACACCTGTAACCCCAGCACAAGGGAGGCTGAGCCAAGAGGATCACTGTGAGGTCAAGGCCAGCCTATGCTACACAGTGAGCTCAAGGGCAGTCAGAGCCACATAACGAGACCCTGGCCGAAAATAAAGGGGAAGGGGTAATATAGTTTCTCTTATATGAGGACATACACATAAATAAATTGTTGAAGAAAACGAAAGAGAGATGACAGAAAAGTAGAAGGTAGATGTTCGAAAATAAAAAAGATAGTGAAAGGGGAAGAAACAGGAGGATGAAAGGATTGAAAATGACCAAGATATGTCAGAGGAATATAGCACTTCCTAAAATGTACAGCATTGTACTGTATTACAACATGAACTAATTTTTTAAAAGCCAAAAGATGGGCTGGGGAGATAGCTCTGTGGCACAAGTGCCTGCCTGGCAAGTGCAAGGTCATGAGTTCAAACCCCAGTCCCACCAAAAAAAAAAAAAAAGCCAAAAGAAAGGATTTTGAATGCTTTCACCATAAAGAAATGCACAATGTGCAGGTATGTGTGTTTAACCTGATTTTATAAACAATACAGTGTATACATGTACTGACATACTGCATGGCAACTCTAATAGGCAGTCTGTGCATGTCAGTTAAACCAAATTCAACTTAAATAAGAAAATATAAAGGAGAACCTTAAATGAAATAAAAAATAAAATGACTTTGCAGACTCTCATCTCCTGAAAAAACCGTACTAAGTGTATTCGAAGCAAAAGGAGTATTCTCAAAGGATTCCTGGTGATGTCTTTTTCTGTAACAATTTTTTAATTTAAACAGTCATCATAATCTTTGATCACATCTGGTAATTAAATGCATTCTAGTTAGAGCCACAGCTGGCAGTGGGTTTACAAGTACAGTTCCGTCCTCATGTGTGGCAGTGTCTGTACCACATCCTCCTCCAGTGCCACCTCTGCTGCCCTCCAGAGCAGCCAAAACTTTCACGGTCTTTGCGAGCAAGAGGAAGCAAAAGCCCACACAAGGCAGGGCCCTGTGACACGGTGCAGGCTGGGCATCCTGGCACATTTGTGTCTATAACCATGAGTGACAGGGCCTCGCTCCGGGCAGCATCAGAAGGGACATTAGAGCTACAGAGTGCCACTCTGTCTAAAAATTGGGACAGGGGAGGGGGGCAGAAGCAGTCTGATAACATGTTTTCTCTTATATACATATAAATTACTGAATAAAACAAAGAAGAGATAATAGTGAAGTAGAAAGAGATAGAAAGAGGATGTTGAAAGAGGGAGAAACAGGAAGGTAAAAGTCTGAGGGAATCGCCATCCACCAGCCCAGGAAAAGGGGATGGACGGGCCCTGTCTAGTCCATGTGACCAGCCCCACCAGGGAGCACAGGCCTGGGGCAGCAGGAGACACACCTGTTTCTCAAGAACAAACCCAAAATAAAGATGTTAATGGAAAATCTCCTAGTCATTGAATTTTGCTAATGAATCCAAATCACATTTCCATGTTGGCCAGACTCAGCACATAGGGCCCCTCTCTGCAGCCCTCGGGTCAGAATTCTCCCTGCGTTCCAACAAGACAGACTCACAGCTTCACTTCCCTGGTACTGTCCCTCCTTTCCACCCAGCTGAGCTCAGCAACTGATGACTACATCAAAGATGGTATCCAGCATTGGAACCCAGAACAGAAAAGCAGACTGAGAGCAGAACTGTTAAGACGTCAAACGTAGTCTTGCTCCAGTTTGTTCATAGCATCACAGTTGTGTTAACTGCTTGGCTTTGAGCAATTTGTTGCAGTCAAGCAAGATGCTGACTTTAGGGAGCTCCATTAAAAAGGGCACACTGGAAACTTTCTAAACATATCCATTATTCTTCCAAAATTCCAAAATATAATATTTTCAAATAAATTTTTTAAAGATTCTCATAGAATCATGCCAACCAAAAATGTTCATTTTATAGTTTAATCTTTTATTTATTTATTTATTTACTGTATTTTAGGGAAGGGTCTCTGGGTGTTCAGGGTCTCACTACGCAGATTGGACTCCTAGTGATCTGCCTGTTTACAGCCTTCCAAGAGCTGGGATTACAGGTGCGAGCCACCACACCCAGTCTCAGTTGCCATCTCAGTGTGCCCTGGGGGCCCGGCTGGCATGGCAGGCCCAAGGATTGAACCCCCAGCCCCTGTGCCTGCTTGCAGGCGTTTTAATCTGCTAAGCTATTTGGCCAGCCCTGTTAATTTTTCAAATGACACTTTTTTAAGGCTTCCTAGTAAAGAAAAAGGTGAATGACCTGAAATCTTTGCTCTGATAGACCAAAGACTTGAGTCAGAAAACCCTAAGAAAAGCCAGAAAGGAGGGAGAAGTTTCCACCCTGTTCCTCAGAGGCCGCGTGCATAAGGGTATGGACCCAGTGGAAATATCCAGGGCTATGCCTTATGATCAGATGGACATTGCCTGAAAAAGATTCCAAGCACCCCTTAGAATACAAATCATTTGGGGTCAAATTTGGGGGGGGGGGGGGCTTGGTGGTATCAAGGATTGAACTGAAGACCTTGCACTTGCCAGGCAGGTGTTTAAACTGCTGAGCTATAATGTCCCTGGCACCTAGAATACAAATTATTTTGGATTTGGAGGACTGAAGATATTATGACCCAAACAAGAGACAGAACTAAAGTAATAAATACCAAAGCATTGGCATGGAATTTGCAAACTGCTCATCTTGGAGATGGCAGCATTGGCATTAATAATGTGCAGCTCGAGTAAACACCACAGCATTGAAAAATAATATGGGAAGCCCTGGCACACTGACGTCGCCACGTCTCCACAAAGCCCCATCCAACCTGCCTTGCTTATGTAACATGAGGGGAGATTATGAATGCACAGGCTGACTTATTTCCAAACACAGGTGGGCAGAGCTGCGCCGTGAGTAAATATGAGTCAGCGTGAAGGGCCAGGGAAGCTCTTCCACTGGCACGGCTCTGCCATCCTTGTTATGTTTTAAATCAATCTGACACAAACAGTAAACATGCTTTAGGAGAAAAAATGAAATAAAATAATTAGCATTAGTGGTGCCTCGTGGCAAGCAGATTTATGACATTAAGCCAGAAGAATGCCTCAAGCAAAGAAAAGTCTTTTTTTTTTCTAAGTAGCAAGTGCTTTACGAGGCTCTGTTCCAAGTGCCTATGTCATAGCCTTGAGAATAAACAATGAGCAAAGGTCCCTGGCCCTGTGCAGCCTACACTCCAGTAGGACAGAACAAGATACGCATGCTGCTGGACGCTGCAAACTGCTACAGAAAGACAAGGCAGATGGAGCAGAGTCTGGGTGATGGATGGTACAGGAAAGATCTACAGGAGGAAGAGAGCTGGGCAGAGGATGCACAGGCAGGAAGGGGCAGGGAATCCCAACCTGGGGAAGGACAAATAGGATCTCTGGAGGCAACAGGCTGGGCCGTTCCAAGCAAGAGTGAGGGATCCAGAGTGGAGGAAATAAAGAAGGAACAAAGGCCAGACTATGTGACGTGATGGAAGACTCGCGTAGGCCACTGGCTTTACTGCAAGACAGGAAAAGCAGTGATATGGCCTGAGTCCATCCAATAACAGGTGCAGGGGAGTAGGCGGGAGGCAGAAAGAGAAGAGCTCTGACCCAGGCAGGTGGCAGTGGGAGGCGATAGACGGATGCTGGCTATGGCCTGCAGCGGAGCCTGCAGCATTCGCTGCTTTGGTATGCAAGAAAGATAAGCTGAGAAGGGCCCCAGATGTGTTTTTCTGGGTGGATGGAGACTAGGGTGCTATTAGTCAAGAGGAGAGGCCAGGGGAAGCAGAATGGGGTGGAGTGGGGAAGGATCTTCCTGTGGGCTGTGTTATGAAATTCCCGTGACACAAAACTAGCAGAGGAGGCTGGCAGGTGGTTGGACAAAACACGCTGTGCTCAGAGGGCAGATTGAGTCTAGAAATGTAAACACGGACATCAGAAACCTAGACTCTTAGGCCTCCCATTCGTAGACTGGGGAGATGAGGAACCAGCCAGAGAGGAAAGAGGAGGACCGCGAAAGCGTGGTCAGAAGAGCAGTGAAGACCCTGTTTCAGAGGGGAGAGTGACCGCTGAGTGTGGTGTGGCCCTGCTGCAGTGGACTCTTGGGCCAGAGTGGGTGGGAGGCACCAGACACACTGTGCAGGGACAAGACACACAGGCTTCCATCTCAGCTAAAGAGGGCCTGGAGGGAAATTAATCAAGAGGGTGTTTTTATTTAATGGGAGACATAATAACTTGTATGCCAGAGGGATTTCTGTAGAGAATAGGTAACTGACACCATAGGAAAGAGAGGGGTCCTTAGAAGGTCAGTGGAGATGGAGATGGGATGTGGTCCCCAGGAGCAAGGGCTTGGGCACAGACTCGACAATGGCAGATGGGGGTGAAAATTCTCTTTTGAGGATTTCTGGTTTTCAGTGAAAACAAAAGCTGACAGGAGGGAGACGTCATCCGCGGATATTTGAAGAGCTGCTATAAAGTATGTAATAATCTAGAACTGAGGGAATGGTGGGCAGCAGGGACATGGTGTGACAGCCAGGTGGCCCATGTGGCACTGTCCTCACACTAAAGTGAGAGGATAGGAGGATGGTGTGGTTTCCCCAGGACACTCAGTCCCACAAGCACAAGGGCAGAGCACACAGGAAGAAAGGGAGAGGCACTTAGCCAGACTGTGGTGCACCAGGGACAAAACAGTGAGAGAGGGAGAGTGACAGGACACACACCATGGCAGAGGTGACAAGCTGACCACAGCAGGAAAGGAGAGGGGAAAGTGGGTGAGGGCAGAACCTGGAAGTAAAGACAGCAGCAGGGGTCACCAGCGAGCACCAGAAGCAGAACGTGGAGCCACTGAGGTTCCAGCCCCAGCATTCCCGGGCCGTGCAGAGAGGGACAAGGAGCCAGGCAGGAAACTTGAGAGAGTCAAGGGTGACAGACCAAGGTCTTCAAAGCGGGCTGGGGACACTACAAGTGCACACTGCTTCACCATGCGAGCTGAGGATCAGGGAAGACAGTGAGGCCCCCAAAGCCCCAGGCAAAACAGCGTGGTATGGGACCCCGGTGCCCAATGACAGGAGTGTAGCGCCCCGCACCCCACCCCCGGCAGGGGGGGAAGTCAGGACTTGCAGTTGACTGTGGGAAAGCAGGTGCAGGGTGACAGCAGAGCTGGACAACGCAGGTCATGGGGCACAGGGGCTCGGGATCCAGGCTCCCAAGGTGACTGACAGGAATAGGAAAAGACTTGGAGGATAAGGCTGCTCCCAGCATCAAGGAGGACATCAATAGATGGACTGGGTATGTGGGGGTCTGGGTAGCAGAAGGAGAGGGAGCCCCACTTGGCCCCCTATTGGAAAAGTGAAGGAAGAGGCTCTAGGACTTAGGAGGCACAAAGAGATCGCTCACACATGGACAGCAAAGAAGTTTCACAAAATTCAGCTTAAAAAAAAAAATGCAGGAACAACTTGAGCTAGGGGCTGGCCAAACAGCTCAGTGGATTAAAGTGCCTGCAAGCAGGCGCAGGGGCTAGGGGTTTGATCCCCAGGCAAGCTGAGATGGCAATTGAGATTAGGTGTACTGGGTTGTGCCTGTAATCCCAGCTCTTTGGAAGCTGTAAACAGGAGGTGGATCACTATGAGTCCGATCTAGTAATGAGACCCTGAACACCCTGTAGACCCTTCCCTAAAATATGGGGGGAAAACCCCCAACCTGAGCTAACTACCACACAACTCCCTTAGGTAACCTCTCTGTTCAAAATAAATATAAACCATCCAGAATCTACTATTCTGCATCTCACACTTGTTCTCAAGGATGCCCTGATCTCCAGATGGTGTGGACACCACAGGTGCAGGGGATGCCCCAGGAGGAGCACTCTGAAAGCACAATCATCTTCTACATCAGAGCAGAGGGGCCAGAGCAGGCTGGGCACCAAAGGATTCTTAGAAGGGGTCTGTGTGCATGTTTACCATCTGGAAAATGATGCAAGGCAGGCAGGCATGCACACACATATGCATTCTCTGTCTCTCTCTCTCTGTCTCTCTCTCTAACACACACACACACACACACACACAATTCCTGTCTCCTGGGGCAGGACTATTCCAGCATGGTCATCACAGAAACCACAGCTGTGTGCAAAGCTCAGAGGGGGCAGAAACTAGAAGACATCTTCTCCAAAAAGAATTAAGTCGTGTAACATCCCAGCTGAAGGGATCCCTAACGGTCCTGTAGTTCAATCTTTTACCCAAACGCCCTACACGGGGTAGTTTTCACATCTAGAGGAACTGTAAGAAATGGCAAAGAGAAAAATAAGGCAAAAATGAAACTTATTGGCCAAGGGTAGAAAGATGCTGGAAAACTTACAGTAATAAGAACAACACAAAGGCAAGAACAATTTCAGCCTAACCAGAAAGAGAGGACAGCATATACCATGTTTAGCCCTTATTAGGCTAAGCCCATTTCTTCAGTTGAGCAGTGGGGATTTGAACCCCAAATCTGTGACTCCAAAAGCCCAGTTTACCATGGGCTGCATGGACAGGACAGCAGGAAGGTGCGAATGAGCAGAGAGCCTGTCTGGTAACCACGCTGAGTGGCTTGGAAAGTCATTCTCTCGTCTCTAGGAAGCTGAGAATCTTCACAAGGAAATGAGATTTAAATGACCTCTCCACAGATGGAAAATTCAAGACCCCAAGAAGTCTCTGAGTTTCAGAGATACCAAGTCGCTTTCTCCAAGGAAATCTTAACGGTTTTTAATCACTCCCTCATGCTCTTATCACCTAAAACATCCTGGGCCTGGGTCTCTCCCACCTTCCCCTCACTAGCTGAGGGAGAAACTCAGCTCAGCACCTCCAGACTAGCTCAGCAAGATCAGCACAGTCAAACAAGATATTCCAGGGCTGGTGAGATGGCTCAGCAGTCTAAAGCGCCTACTTAGGCAAGCTTAGGCAACCTCAGGGACTGCAGTTCAATCCCCAGCACCACATGCTGCACCAGCCCCACCCCCATGGTAGGTTGAGCTGAGCTGGCCAGAATAAAATAAATAAACAAACATTTAAGATAAAAATAAAAATAATTAAAAAAAAAAAACAAGATATTCTGGGGTTGGGGACATAGACCAGTGGTCTAAGTGCCTGCCTGGCAAGCACAAGGACTCTGGTTCAATCCCCAATATCGCATGCCATGCAGGAGCACCACGCCGGCCACACAAACCGGGCATGGTGGCTCATGCCTGTAATCCCAGCTCTGCAACAGGAGGATCCAAACTATTTAGTGAGACTCTGTATCAAATAAATAAAGGGGGAAAAAAAGACATTCTTAAGATCCTGGGAAGGAATCCTGTTAGATTAAGAAGTTTAAATTCATTTAGAATTGCCATTGATCTCCTCAGAATAACCGCCCTCACTTTGAACACACTTTGTCCCATCATTCTTGTCACTTTCTGAGGCAGTTCTGGAGGTCATCTTTCCTGAGGTACGATTTTCATGAGGTACGATCAAAAATACAGGAAACACTGCCACTAAGTGACATGGATCAGAAAACAGCTCAGCAAACATTACCCCATGTCCTCCTCTACCTTGGTCACTGGACCCAGAACTACGCAACTTCTGGTTCTTCCTTCACAGCACAACTAAAGACAGGAAAAAGGACTTCCAGAACCGCTTCAGAAAGTGGCAAGAATGGTTAAGAGTATCCAAAGGCAGGAAGGGTACAAGGGTGATTTATGGTGATTTACTATAACCCATTTTTTTGTATTTAAATACACAGTGCAGGGCTGGCAAGATGGCTCAGCAGTCTAAAGCACCTGCTTAGGGAAGCTTAGGCAACCACAGGGACCGCTGTTCGATCTTCAGCATCACATGCTGTGCCAGCCCCACCCCCAGGGCAGGCTGAGCCAGCCATAATATAAATCAATAAATAAATAAAGTTTTAAAAAATTCAGTTAAAAAAATTAAGTTATAAAAAAAAAAGTGCGTTTTTTAATTCCACTACGCACGAACATGAAAGACAGGCAGTGGGGCTAAAGAACTCTGCCCCACCACCAGCCCACACAGAGAACCTCACTTAGATGCAACTACTACATATCTACTGTCCTTCAGGCTCTCATCACAGCCTTTTTGTTTCCTTTTTTTTTCTTCTTCTTCTTCTTTTTTGGCACGACCAGGGTTTGAACTCACGAACTTACACTTGCCAGTCAGGCACTTGTGCCACGGAGCTATCTCCCCAGCCCCCACAGCCTTTTTATTATCTTCATCTCCTCCAAGTCTCAGATAGCTCTGCAATGAGGCTACCTGGGAAATCCTACCTCCGCACAGCATACCAGCTACGCAGCCTCCTGTAGCAAATAAGCTCAGTGTCCCAGTTTACTCCTGGTGAAACAGCGACAATGGTAGTACCTACTGCTTAGCTGTTGTGAGATCTAAGGACAGCATGCACTTAGAACAACGCTGGGCACATGGCCCGTGGAGATGCGCTGTGGCCCTGCAGCCCCTCTGCATCCTTTGTCTTCTACATGTTTCCTTTTCAGATCCAAGTCCATGAGAAGCCGCCCCGGGATTGCACTCATTCCCCTGGGGATTTTCCCCTTATCTTCTGTGATAGAATTATCTTCATACCTGGGTGGAATTTAAGTATCAGACAGCTTCCTGACTTCTGGACCCTAATCTGTCACTTACAATTCTAAGGCAGCATTATTTCAAATGATACCCCTCCCCCCCAGTTCCGCTTCCAGGCTCTCCAGGCTCTCGGGCGTCTCTCACCCTCTCATCCCACCCCTAAAGGCCCTAGGATGTTCTTTAGTTTGCACCTCCTGGTCTTCTGCTAACCTAATTCATCAGTTCCCTGTCCCTTTTGGCCAGGCCAGCAGCACACATTTCAAAGACACACAGCTAAGGTTTGGAGTTCAGTCTGAAGTTGTACACACAAATCTACACAACTGACCTACTTGGGAATGAAACCCGGTCTTCAGTCTCTTTGTGATACTCTAAAATGAGCCAATATTCTTGGCCTCCAGCCAACAGCAATATACTTGAATAGGATGGTTTCCAGCCACTTAGAAAATCCTACAAGTTCAAGGTTGTCAATAATAAATATTCTGTACCTAAAATGTTATGACATAAACACTTGCTCAAAAAATAGCAGTCATTTCAAAAGAGATAAACCACAGAAGGTTTTAATGGGAATTGACTTTAGAAATACCAAGACGCCCTCTGCTTCTCAACTACGTGGCCTGAAACTGAATGACACTCCTAAGCTACCTGCCAAATTGTTCAATCAAATTTCCACTGTGAACCTGTTCAGAAAAGAGTTGCTGACTGTGGTCAGGGTAAAGAACACATCTTAAACACATAAGCAGTGTTATCTGTATGATAGGAAACATAATAAGGAGCCACATGGACATAACTGGTCTTAGCAAACAGGGAAGACACATCTATGGCCAGATCTATTTTAACAGATTACCACATCTCTGCCATTTACTGAGCACATGCCAGTGTAGGAGCATGAAGCTTTATGCTATAGTAATTCATCTTTTCATTTTTCTAGCACTGGGAGTCGCACTCAGGACATCACACACTCTAGGCAAGTGCTCTGCCACTGAGCTACACACACGACCTTTCTTTTTTATTTATTTATTTTATTTATTTATTTTTTTAATGGCTGGCTCAGCCTGCCTTTGGGGTGGGACTGGCGCAGCATGTGGTGCCAGGGCTTGAACTGTGGTCCCTGTGGTTGCCTAAGCAAGCGCTTTAGACCACTAAGCCATCTTGCCAGCCTAACCTTTCTTTTTTAATGTTATTTTGAGCAAGTGCCGCTCTAAATTACCAAGGCTAACCAGGCATGGTGGTGCACACCTGTAATCCCATAGCTCTAGAGGATGAAGCAGGACAATTGTCATATGTCAGAGGCCAGCCTGGGATATGTAGTGAGTTTAAGGTTAGCCTAAACCATACATCTCAAAAAAAAAGAAAAGCAAACCAAGTTACCAAGGCAGGCCCTGGTAACAGAAGCTGTGGTCTTCCTGGCTCAGCCTCCCAAGTAGCTGAGGTCACAGACACATGCCCATCCACTAGATCACTAATCGTCACGAAGGCCCCTATGGCACAGGCAGTTAAGGTTTTACCAGGGTCACTCACACACAGAGCCAGGGTGGGATCCAAAGCCCAAACTGGAAATCAGCTCGCTGATGTGCTTGGCATCCTTGCCCCAGCCTTGCTCTCCTCCTGGCCACTGGCAGACCCGGCCACACTGAGTACTGGTGCCCTCACTCAGCACTGAACACTGGGCCACAAAGTCCACAAACTTCCCCAAGGCCACACTACAAGGAGTACCTGAAATGGCTGCTCACTAAAATCCACCCGACAAGGAGCGACGCTGAAAGCTGGGCAGATCCCAGGACAGAAGCCCGAGGAAGCCCAGGCAGGGATGAGGCAGCCTCCACTGCAGAAAAAGAACCTTAATCAGGGAAGAAGAGAAAGAGGAGGAGAGCCCAGCACCGGCCTCATGCCCCAGTAGAAGCCAGGTAGGGTTCTATCAGGGGCCACAGCCCAAGCAGCAGCATTTACAGTTGAAATCCTTTCATCAACCGAACTCATTCATCACAACTGCTATTGAAACCCAATCGATGGCCCTCTTAATACAGCATCTCATAGGAATGAAATGTTCCAAGCCTGTTCAGTAAGTGCAACCACTTATTTTTGCCCATAAAACATGACATAATGCCAAAAATATAACCATAAGAGGAGATTCTCAAAAAAACAACAACCAAAACAAACCTATCAAGAAGCAGAAAAAGGGAAGGCTTAACTGTTTTATAGGAAAAATAATATACAGACAGACTGCTAGGCCACGCTGTGCATTCACCTCACCCTGTTTCCATCTAATACATGGGCACTGGGGATGGTGATCTACAGGCACCCTGAGACACTGCCTGCACCCAGGGACAGAAGCCACAGGGCACAGCACAGTCACAGGGCACAGGAAAGGAGAGTGGACACTCCTTTCCTGACACATAAAACACTACTGAGTATGTATAGCGATCATACACAGCGCATGACCACGAAAGAACAGGGCATGTGTTTAAGTGAAAAAGCGTCATAGTAAAACACACATTGCCATGAATCCCCTCAGAACCCTCCCTCCCACTTCGGTCACACTTATCCCATCATCCTTGCCACTTTTGGAAGCAGCTCTGGAAGTGCTCTTTCACGTAGGTCTTTCATTGTGCTGTCAGGGCTGACTCAATATCCTGAATCCATGCAAAGCATTTACTTTCTGTAGTCATTTTGACTTTGGTTAAGAGCCCACAGTCATGCAGTGCCAGGTCCAGTGAGAAGGTGGATGCAGACACACTGAGGTTTCTATAAGCCCAAAACCAGGTGGCACTGTGCAGCAGCATTCACACCGTGTGCAGATATGCATGAGAGGGGATTTGTAGAGTTGCTTCAGAAAGCAACACAAAAGCCCAGGCCTGGTGGAACATGCCTACAGTTCCAACACTCTGGGAAGCTGAGGCAGGATGATGACAAACCCAAACCTGGCCTGAGCAATGCGGCAATGGAGCAAGACCCTGTCTCAAAGCAAAATGAAAGGAGACGCAGTACAGTGCAAAGGTCCCGGGTTTAATCTCCAATACTACAATGGGGAAGGGGCAGAGGCGAAAACAATAGAATAAGTGTATTCAAATCAAAAGGAATGTTTTGAGACCAGTTAATGGCAATTTATGCTTAATAAAATTTTAATTTAAACTTTCACCGTATTTTTCTATCAGAGTTTACATAGTACTATTTCTTATGTGCCAATATTTTTTAAATAATGAACTGCTTTTTTAGCTTTACTGAACCAAAATTTCTGTCGCTACATGAAAGTCTTCAAAAACTCCACCATGTCCCGTTCATGCTGGCCAAAGAGCAGCCTTTGTCAGGAGGCATTATCTAGTAGGCATTATCACTGCACAAGCAACAACAGAGCCATTCACTGCACTGTCCCCGTTCGTGGCTGGCCACGTTCCCTGCACTTGAGGAGGCTCCGACCCACAATCGCCCCTCACACTTGTCCTGTCTGGAGTATCTTTCAGGGAACAACACCACACAGTTCCGACGTGAACGCCGCCACTGTGTGCACGGCCTCTGGGAGGACGCAGGCTGCTCACACCATTGTGCACCAAGACAATGAACTTGTTGCGGTGCTTCGGGGAGATTGTCCACATCTCATTTTCCTTCCCGCTCCCTTATGTTACATAGAGATGAGATCATCCAGGGCAGAAGAAACGAGCCCCCTGAAACAGCACTGTATAAAGAAAAAATTAAAGCTGAGCATGGTGGAGAAAGCTGAGCGGCTGAGGCAGGAGGACAAGTGTGAGGCCAACCTGGCCAAACTTGTAATTCAAAAGAAAAAAATGAGAAAAGAAAAAAGAAAACACTTGAGATGGAGCTCAGGGCTACATACCTCCAGCGCTTGAAGACCAAGGCCCAGGATTTGATACCCAGTACTGTCAGATGTTGAAATTAATCTGATAGTCCACAAATGTTAAATGTGTCTTAAATGGTATTTGGGAAATGATAGCAAGCACAAATATGGGAGACTGAATCTTGGAAACTGAGCCATCAACATTTGAATTTTTGAACAATGAAAAGAATGACTTGCAATA
>PVKN010010071.1:0-23053 GCA_004027915.1 Capromys pilorides
AAAAGAAATGACCATGGGACTGCCTAAATGTTTGTCTCCCCCAGAAACGTTATTGAATCTGCCCTGTGTGTTCTTCTTTGTTGGTACAGTCACAGGGCATATTCTCAGTGGGCAGCGGGCGAGGCGGAGGAGCAGAGACACAATCTCATTAATGATTCAACACGCCACCCTAGCGGCCGCTGGCGCACACAAAGAGGCTATTAGCTTTGGCTGCCGACATCATCTGGGAACCTTGACAATGACCAGTGCCCCCTACCAGCCCTGCGCACTCACATTCCCCCAGCCGAGGGTGGGTGGGGGCTTCAGTATCTCTCAGCACCCCACACCCCGGTAGGTCTGACACGGTCAGAACCGTTACTCCAGGAGAAAGCCGTTCTGGAAGCATTTACGTGGGTGTCTCCTCCTCCCGACGCTTCCCAGCCCGGCCCACTTCCTCCTAGCCAGCTGACAGTGTCTTCTTGCTCTCAGAAGAGATCAGACCCCTGGGGACTGAAGTCAGGGATGTAATTTTCTAAGTCTGTGGCATATCTTTTACTGTCTGTGACATAAATATGACGAAAGTGCTAAAAAGCCAGCGCACTTGCTGCTGCTTCTTGGTCATCCAGGCCAACTTAAGGCTTTTGTTAGGATTCAAGCATTCTTCTTTTATAAGATAGGCTACCATGGTTTTGACCTCTGTGGATGTCATTTTTTAAATGGTCTTCAAACCCGGAAAGCTCAGAAAGTTCAGATCTGGGACTGAGATTCTGACGTTTTCTTGGAAATTTATCAGGAAAGTTGTAGAAAATAACTTGTCCAAGACCAGGCATCTCTGCTGTGGGCACTGATATTTTGAAAATAGAAGTGTCTGGTCCGTGCTTGAGAGACCACAGCGAGTGCTTGCTGGGCGGGAAGGCCGTGTGCTGATCTTCCACACACAAAGCCACTGTCCAGCAGACACCGGCAGGGTCTCCTCTAGTTTGCCTCAACCCTGATGCTGTCTTCCTGGGGGTAGAGTTAGGCGTCACAGTCCAACAAAACCTCCTCCACTGCAGATGCCAGTTCCGAGTCCCAGAAGGTCATGGTGCTGCTGCCTCATCAACTATAATTTAGGATCTCACGACCACCTCATCAGGTGACCTGCTAGAAGGTCTCCTGGAACTTAGGAAACACTTTCTTGACCTTTATCCGTTTATTACAAAGGCTGTTAAAAGGGGTGAGGTGAACTATCAGATGGAGAACTCCGTAAGGCAAGACGTGTGGAAGGAGGCATAAGGGTTCCATGCTAGGCCCCAGGGGCCTCCATATTCCGGGTGACCCAGAAGCTGTGTGTGCCCTGTACCTAGAGAACCTTTATGCAGGCTTCATAGCTCAATGATAAACTCAACCTCTAGTCTCCTATCCTTTCCCACTGGATAGGAAGTGGGAGAGGCTTCTAAGGTGATCAGTCCCCATCCAAGAGTAAGGTTGTTAAAACACAAGACACACCCCTCAGCTAGAAAATTCCAAGCGATTAGGATCTCTTGGTCAAGAGTTAGGATCAAAAGCTAAGTACCTATTTCTTGTTCTGTCACAGCATCACAGGGACCCCTTGCTTCTCACTGGCAACAAGGCCAGGCATGACAGTGACAGTGATAGCTGTAAAATAATATTGGCCACTGTCAGCTCCATTTTTCCTTCACTCAGAACCATCCACAAGATACAAAGTTATTGGGAAATAAGCATGAGCCAAATCACAGCTCTCATCACTTGGACAAAAGTGGCTAAACCGCTAGCTTCAAGAGTCACCCATTTAGAAAAATCATTTCTGAGGCCTCTTTGTGAGCAAAGCTTCAAAATTTCACATACATTCTTTGGGCTCCAGGTAGAGCTATTTACAGCTTTTATCTATCTTGCAATCAGTGGAAAAAGGAAAATACTAAGAATCACCTCAGACTAAGTGATGACCTCCAGTTAATTAGAAAAACAGCTACAGACCACGAAGCTCAGACCTCTGAGATGTCTGGTCAGGGTCTGGGTCTGTGAAGCCTTCCTCTCCCATCCCAGCTGGGCCATTATCCACATGTCCATTTTCTCACATCCTTACGAGCCTATAACCCACTGAATGGCGAGAAGCAGACCTGGTGGCTCCCGAGCCATGTGAACTCTCCTATGGAGGCTCATTCCCAGCATGAAGACTGTGGCTGTCATGGCTTCTTATTGCCACACCTACTTCTTTTGCTTCTGTATAGTAAAATTGATTGACTTCGGGTCCATGGCTTTTCATAATACTCCCCACGCTATTCAAGGCATGGTGGTAATGAGAAAAACAGCAACAACACAGGCGTGGCGAGGAGTAGCGCCCACAGGGCCGATCACAGCCACCATTCTGACCTGCAGAGGCCTTGGAGCATGGTTGCTAGAGGCAAGATACATGAGAGTTGCAGATAAAGAATCCTGAAAAGTCACAGGCAAATGCAGTCATAGAATAAAGGCTCTCCAGTGGGTGCAGAATGTGTCCCTGAAGGCGAGCTGCCAAGGCACTGCTGTACGGTCACAGAGCTGGTGGAACAGCTGAAAGACATGGGTGGTGATTTCAGCGTTTCTTAATTCTAGAGGATTAGGGATATAGCTCAGTCGCACAAGCACCTGCATGGCAAGTGCAAGGTCCTCAGTCTTGGTACCAAAAAAAAAAAAAATTCTTAGCTTTAATTCCTCACCTATTAAACAGGTGCATTTGCTTTACTCAGTAATGATGAAGTTTTGTTGTTTGTCAGCTAATGGGGACGATTTTCCAATGTTCAGTTTCACGACAGTTAAGTTGTCATACAAGGTAATCTAGAGCCCCATCTCATACAAATGCAGTCATTCTTGGGACAAAAATAATAATAATGGATCTGGTTTATTTCTCATACATCAGTTTTGTGGTACAAACCTCCCTATAACCAAAAACAGGAAAACAAAACATAATCACTTTTAGTATTGTTTCGGTAGCGCACAAATCTAGTGAGGGTAGATCAGATTTCAGAGCTGCAAATGACTTTTTAAATGGAATTCACCCATTTACTTCTTCGTTCAGTTGGTTTCTGCCTCTTTGCAACTTCATGAATTTTGACTTGCATTTAAAGGGGGCTGGAACATTGATAGGTATATTAAACAACTCGTGGGACAACCAGGTCATGGTGGCCCAGGCCTGTACTCCCAGCACTCCAGAGGCTGAGGCAGGAGGATTGCTGGGTGTTTAAGGCCAGCCTGAACAACAAAGTGAGTCCAAGACAAGCAAAGTAAATCCAAGGGGAGTGAAACTGCTTCCAAAAACAACGTACAGAGAGAGGGAGGGAGGGAGGGAGGGAGGGAGGGGGAGAGAGAGAGAGAGAGAGAGAGAACTTATAGAACATACAATCCTTATCACATTGACTCTTAAATGCAGTCTTTTATTTTGCTTCAAAACCATTTTATCTCTCACAATGTAAAAAGCTCACCCATTCTAATAAAACCAGAGAAATGTCCCACGAACACAGAACTCTCCTGTTTCTCCTGTTAATTAATGCCTGGCTTCAAATTACCTCATCTTTGAAAAAGGCTTAAGAGTAGAGCTTGAGTGTCTGTGGCATCTGTGGGGGGAACCTTCCTGCAGGGTCGGCTTCCCTGAAGCCTCTAGAAACAGCGTTGGCGCAATGGCCCAGGACACTTCCGCATAGGGTTCCCTGTCAGAGTGGGCACCTTTACCATGGAACCAGATGTCTGTTGTTTTAGTATAGCAAAAATATTTTTTCAATCAAGACAGTAATTCTCTAAGTTCTTGCTAGCATCAGCACTGGAGAGTTTAGGTTGGGGTACGTAGAAGTTGGTGAGGAGCGGCTACTGTAGCCCCTTGAGGGAGTGTTTGCTATGTGTTCTCTTCCAACAACTCAAGCTCAAAAAGTTAGTGGGGCATAGTTCCTGGCCTTCAGCCACATTTACAAGCAAGATTCTCAAGAACAGACCTAGTGTGACCAGTGTAGGAGGGTGTGTGTGTGTGTGTGTGTGTGTGTGTGTGTGTGTGTGTGTATGCACAGGTGTTGTCATTTTTATCTAACAGGTTAGATGTTTTTTCTCTTTGGAAAGCTAAGCAGTCTTTGGGCTTATGTTGTATAACTTCTTTGAAAACAGAAAGATATGGTAGGCAGTGATGGTTCTCTGAAGCCACAGCAGACATTTTCCACATCGAAGGGAAAGGAAATTGAATTCTGAATTTTATTATATAGAGTTGGATCGACAAGCAAGGTTTCCTCTGGGTTAGGCTGGATAGTCAATTCCAGTGCGCTGGAAGGACTGCGTTTGGACACAGCTACCTTGTGGGAAGGTGCTCTATCCACAGCGCACCACTCGCTCTACTTCTGAGGACTCAGCGCTTGTGCTCTGGGTCCTCTTTGCTTCGATCTTCTTGTTCTTCTTGCTGACTTCATTTTGATTGCTCTTATAAGCACACATTTGGCGTTTCACCCCGCAGATGCTCCTGGTCACTCACTGCCTGGTTGCTGCACCCGTACTGACCAGCTCAGTTCTGAGGTTCAGTGCAACCCTGCATAACATGCCTTGGGAAAAGAGAAAGGCCCACATACATCCTCCAAGATCAGTTTACACCTTGCAACATTTAAGCATGCATAATTGTAGTTGGTTGTGGTGTTGATGCCCATTGCTTAGTAATTAATGCACTTTTTCCGCTTCTGTTTGAGTTGTATTTTTTGCTTCTCAGATGTGTCCTGCTGCTCCACGCTTGGTCGGTACACAGTAGAAAGAAATCCTGTTTCTTACCAAAAATTGCAGAGCAGTTTGATCCAGTTCCTTTTGTTGCAATGCTGAGTTAATTATATTTAACCACAGATGATGGTGAAGTTGCACTAGCAGCATTTTTTAATCAACAGGAAATCTTTAGCATGTTGTGAGGTAGGGAAGGTAGAAAACCAGATTGGTGCAGGAGGCCAGAGAAGCAATTCCACATGAAAATGTTAACTGCGTGATTAAGCATAAGCTTTCTAATGAAGTTATTATGGGATACTAAAGAGGCCTTTATTGCGTGAACTTGGAGGCAGAATGTAATTGTGTTTGTAGGTGCCTATTCAAGGGGAGAGCGAGCCCCACCTCTCTTGCTTTTGTCTATGTCCAGATTGCTTTGCAGAAATAACAGCAAGGCTGGGAAACCTAGAACATGATTGACCTAGTTGACACCAACCATCTACCAAAAGCAGAATCTGGAGATAGTTGCTTTGGTGGCTTCATGGGCAGCGAGCTGGGCCTGCCTACCCACGTTACAATCCTAGCGGATCATTTCAACTTGGCTGTGTTGGTAGAATAATTAAGATTGAACTCTCCCCGGTGTGAAATCAGAAGTGCGGATTGGCTCCACATTAATAATGCAGAGAGAAAAGCTGTTTAGTTGCAAAAAGCTGGACTGAGCTATGGTTTGCCTTTCTATGCGCCCGAGGCCACTCTTCAAAGTATACGAATTTGACCTCACATGGGGAAACTGGGAATACCTGTTTTTGCTAGTCAGACATCCCCTAATTTCCATGTTGGCTCTGGAATGAGATGATCATGGGTTCTGTGAAGATGTTGGTCATGGTCATTGTATGCTACTGTTTCTTGGCTAACAGGAAAGGGGAGCCCACACCATATTCAAGATCCATGGAGTCCACACCCCAGTCTCTTCCCCAGTAAGGCTCCAGCAACTTGCTCCTGTTTTATTTTCTGTCAGTTTCTCTCCTCTATTCAAATTATGCTCAGTTCTGCACCAGGATTCTCACCCTTTCTTGGTCCTCATCTCTGATACTCCCTAACAGAAATGTGCAGCACAAGACTGGCAGGTGCCCAGAGGAGATCCATTGTGGAAGAAGCAGACATGCACTGCTTAGATAAAAATACAGCCCTGTGTCCTCATTATTGAAAAACTATTCAAAGTCTTAAAAAAAATGTGCAGAATTCTGGCTGAGGAGATAGCTCAGGGGCACAAGCGCCTGCCTGGCAGGTGCAAGGTCCTGAGTTGAATCCCCAAGGGAGTGATCATTAGGAAAGAAAGGAAGACATCAGTAGCAAATAGGGTTGCTTTTGTTGTTTGTTTTGCACTATTTTGTGTTTTCAGCTTTGGGCTATGTCTCTGTGTTTTAGTCTTGTATCTCCATGACCTACTTGTTTACAAATCAAAGAAACCAAAAACACTAAGGGCAAAAAGAAGGTATTTTTCTTTCATATTCCTTGGAATAAACATTGGGAGTCATGAATCAGAACTCTCTTGGGTGGGAAAAATCATTAAGCTTGTCTTCCAACACTGCTAAGAGCTAATTGCATTAAAATAATTGCTAATGTTGTAAATAAGGACCAGGTAAACTGAACTGATCTTGGTGTTGTATTATGCGTGTGTCTAGAAAACCTCAAATAGTGTAATTAAAAATAAGATGCAGTGACTTGATTTGCCAAAGCCTTATTTACTGTAGGAATTGCAGGGTGTGGGAGGGACAGAGGGCATAGATTAATGAGCCTGAGCTACTCCACGTGTCACTGTCTGTGAGGAGTTCTTTGTTCACATTCTCCGTGTAAAATCACACACCTGTCAAGTAGCTGTTGCCACCCCTACGTGACAGAGGTCTCATGTTTAGAGAGGTTGACTAGTTCATTCCAAAACACAGTCCAGCTTTGAGCTCAGGAGTCCCTCCTTCCAATGTAGTTTCCTAAAGTGGAATTTGGGGGAGGTGTGAGGTTTGAAATCCACCACAAAAATGATACTTCACTATCCTAAATATTGCTGGATTTGCTGATCACTTGCTATCCAACAGAGTAATATGGTTATTTTTCATGCATGTTACGAGTTGAATTATGTCTTACCAAAATTCATGTGTTGAACTCTGCATCCCTAGTATTTCCAAATGTGCCTTTATTTTCTAAAATATCATTGTAATTGGTTAAAATAAGGTGATATTATAATAGGGTAACCTCTCATCTGACATGACCATTGTCTTGGGGAAATTCAGAGACACTTGGGAAGAACATTAGGTGAAGACTAGAATGATGCTACCTCAAACCAAGAAACTACCAGAAATTAGGAGATGGGCCTGGGCCTAGTTCCTTCCCCCCAAAAAAAACATGGCCCTGCAAATACCTGATCTTGAACTCCTAACTTCTGAAACTTTTAAGATAAGGAATTTCTCTTATTGAAACCACTTAGTTTATGGTAGTTCATTTGCCTTTGAAATAAAGTGCTTCCCATCTCTTATTCCTTTGGGTCTGTAGTCTCATCCATATCCATCCAGGCCAGGCTACTATATTTCTTTCAAGCTGCCATCAGGTGCTTCTGGTAGCATTAGGAGCCGCCATCAAAGTCACCTTGTCTTCACCTTGACTCCCAATATTCTCCCCGTACCCCTACGCCAACAGTTTCATCCTCATTGCATTGCGAAATTATTATTTTTTGTGCCACAGTGAATTCTGTAAGCATCCCTTGGCTGAATATCAGGATGTTATAGCTTGAGGATTGATCTCGATATGTCCTTTTGTCTGGGTCTTTTTATCTTCCCTTATATTGTTTATTCACAGATTTTAGAAGATTGCACATTTTGTTTAATTATGTTGGAGACAGACTGGCATTTTAGTTGTTACAGTCTGTGGGAGAGGAGTTGATAGCAAAAATTATGTGGAGTTTAAATTGTTTTCAGTGAAGGAAGTGGAAATGAATGAAGCTGTTTTACCATGAAAAGTAGGTATTTTGCTTTGGATCTGGGAATTTTTTTTTCCTCTTAGCTGGAAATGTTCTCAGTGCTGCATTGTCTATTTTGTTTGCCTTTTACAAGTCTGACTGTTATAAAAAAGGAAATTTGTATCTGTATTTGCAAATCTGAGTGTGGCAGCTGTGTTTTCAAGGCTTAATCTGAAATGGAACAGAGATGCAAATGATGTCAAAAGTTTTCCCATGATGTTGTCAAGTTTTACTTCTTAAAAATACTGTACGGTGCGTGGCACGCTCCCGCCTCCAGATAGGGTCCACTGAGTTTTCGATTTTTGAGTAATGACAGTTTTACCATAATGCTAACTCAGGAAAGCCACCACTTCTGGTTTTACCCTCCCTTGCCTGTTCCCCTGTGACTACCATGGGTGCGGGGACAGGACTTCTCTGCTCTTAATATATTAGTCATGTTTTTCATTAGTTGGGGAGGATCCTTCACAAAACCACAAAGCTTTTTGTCTCCCATGTCTGTCAAATTGTGGCTGATTTAATTTGAATGAAATTTTAATTGGAAAAATTCTGCCAAGATCCAGCCCTGATCTGAATATTTATAGTTACACTAAGCATCCCCACATACCTGGGGTCTTGTTTGAGCTGCTGCCCTGGATCTCAGCCCTAAGAGTACAATACAAGGGGCACTGCGCAGTGTTCCTGCAAATCACCCAGACAGAGTGGGCTGGAATGGGAAGCCAGACGGGAAAGCGGCCACATACGTGGCCCCCACTGTTTTAATAGCAGTACTTTGTCTGGATACATTTTTCAGGCTTGTGAGCACTTGGCCCTGAAAATGGGAAATGGATGGCCAATATTAGCGTGTTCCGTGGAATATGTAAGTTTTAGAGACAATGGAATATGTTGGGAAAACCACAGGGGTGAAGGAAGATAGAAAATCTCCCTCCAAGTTCATTTGTACCTTATTGGAGGCTGGTGTGCTCCAGTTTTCGCTTCAGGGCCTTGGCTTCTTTATCCCTAGGACAGAGGGAGGCACAGGGCCAGCCTGCTGAGAGTGGGTGGCACCTCAGGACCTGTCTGGGCTGGATGGTGCTGTGGTTCATGGTAGTGGTGCTATGGTTAGTGAGAGTTGCTTCTGGCTATTTGAATGCCAGAACCCACTTTTCCCAAATCATTTCTTATCTCCAAGGAAAGTGCTTAATGTATTTTTTTTTTAATTTTTAAAAATCTTATTTATTTATTTATTTATTTATTTATTTATTTGGTACAGTGTCTCACTATGCAGCTCAGACTCGCACTGTTTCTCCTGTTTCAGCCTGCCTGGCAACTGGGATTGGGGTATGCACCGTGTGTACCACCACACTCAGTTTCAGTGGCCAGCATGGAACACCTGGGGCTCAGGGCTGACATGGCATGTGGTACAGGAATCGAACCCTGGTCCTTATGCTTGCCAGGCAGATACTTAGACTGCCGTCCTATCACCACAGCCTAATGTGCTTGATAGTCAAAAAAGATTCCACGGCATGTTACTTTTGCTATTGTGTATTTAGTATAAAACTGTGTGCCCCGGGTAGGAGAATAATGCTTTTAACTAGACAATGGAGTGGTTATTACAATCCGCTTTCACCTAGGGTATCAGAAGTGAAAAATCTGAAGTACATGTAAAGCACATATACATTCCTTCTGCAGATATCCTGGCGGTACTCCTCCTTAACAGAGGCGAGCCACTGCGGGGACCCTAGCAGGAGCTTTAGTTTCCCTACTGTGCCGCAGACTTCCGGCCCTTGGCACTTCCTGCTGGATGGCTGCTGTCTTGTCCTTGCTGACATTTCTTTTTCAGAGATAAGACTCTATTTCCCCAACCAAATACAAGGTATCTCTAAGGAACCTCAGTTGCATTCATACTTTCAGTGCAACAGAGCACAGGTTATGTAAAACTTTTTTTTTCATATGGTAAAATAAATGTGTGAAGTTCTAGTGAAAAAAAGAAGTGCCTGCAGCAGGAATTTATTCTTATAAATCTGAACTAGGGCCAGGGAGATAGCTAAAAGGACTAAGTGTCTGCTTTAGCAAGTGCAGGGACCAGGGTTCAATTTCGGTCCCATATGCCATGCAGGTGCCACCTTTGGAGTGCCCTGAGCCTGTGACCGAGTCCAGGCATGGTGGCACATGCTTGTAATCCCAGCACTGATGAGGCTGAAAATAGGAGGATCCCTGAGTTCAAGCTGCATAGTGAGACCCTGTACCAAATACATAAATTAAACAACAAAAAAAAAAAATCTGAACTAATACAGCAGAGAGGCTGTAAATGGAGGCATCATGTGACAGTCATTATGGCTGGTCCCCCAGTCCTCCTAGGCCAGAGACCAGGAGTCGTCCCACCTGGATCCTCCAGCCACTCTTTGCCAGCAAAGGTTTTAACCCTATAGCAAATTTGAAATGTGTATATTTTCACATAGAATATGTTTACTGTTTTTGTTATGTGTATGTAATGTCGAAAAGCCTGGGCTGTTATTGTTCTGACTGAGGTAAAGAAAGAGCAGTTGAAACCTGGAAAGCGTATTAGGGAGGCTGGTTCCATATCTCACCGAAGTAGGAAGTGTATCAGGTTTTATACCGATTTCCTTTTTTATTCCAGGCCTATCAACAACTACATCTCCATCCTTAGGAAAGAGAACTTTTGCATTTTCTGAAGGAGGTTATGTAATTGCGGGGTTTACCCTTTGGCCATCAGTTGAGGACCAAAAGGTTCTTTTTTGCAGCCACTACAAAACAGAAGTCTCCTGAGGTGCCTGGGCCGCTGAGGTTGTGGGGCAGCATCCCACCTTTGTTGGAGCTCTACACTGCTTAGATTGACTGCAGCCTTTGAATACTACCTTCAGTGTGCTATGTTAACCATCTGGAGACATTTTACAGTTGTTGCTGAAAGGTTGACGGAGGTCTCTAATGCAACATAAGAAATTGATGGAAGTTTAATAGACTTCACCAGTTGCCATGATTTATGAATGACAGCCACACAATAACCCCTGGCCCGAGAGATGGCAGTTGTGTGTACTGCTTGAACGAAGACGGCAAGGAGTGGAGTGGGAGCTGCACATTTTGTAACAATTTGGAAAGCACTTGAATGGCATACATTGACCCTAGTTAAGAAATGTTGCCCTGCTCGTCATATGTATGTCATTGATTTATTATTCACCTTGTAGAAAACTATTTTGATTTAGAAGTTTCGTAAATTCTAGCCCCCATTCCTCAATAAGAGGTCTGCTATATTTCAGAGTATCACACTCAGTGTATCACATGTGCATGTGTTTTAGACCTGGGCTTGGCCTAAGATTCTAGACAATTAGCCTGTCTGTCCTCAAGTATTGCTGGTTACAACACCAAAAAGGATGCATTTCTCATGTCTTCATATGGCTAAATAATCAGACAGTCTTTGTTGTCATGTTTTTGTGCCGTTTGCATTCACCATTGTATAAAAACATCAGTCATCCTCCCCACGTATCTGCACACACGCATATTTATGCTTCTATATTTATAAACCCAACACATTTATGCATATATTTAAATATGCATCTACAAAATAAAGGAGAAATGCAAAAGTAAGAATAATCAAAAGGCGATGCTATTTCAGTGAGTTGGAGGCAGTGCATGACGTGATGAATGGGTAGAAGAGAAAATGATGAGCAGTAAAGAGATGGTAAGAATTGCCATCAAACAACAATGGTTCATCAAACAACGAGATGCAGGTATGTCTGACAAAATACAATGTTTGAGGAGAAAAGGATCCAATAATTGAAGACCCTAGTGGCAAGACCAGATAGCTGAGAATTTGGAGACTAGAGGGGATTCATTCAGGTCCTCCATCAACTGGGTGAGTTCCCAGGTATGGGCTAAGAATGGTGCTGTGCAGGCGCAGATAAAAAAACAAGCGTGGCCCTTGAGAGGCTAACAGTCTTAGAAAGAGTGCTCGGTAGCTCAGAAGCCTTCTAGAAAGTCTACGGTGATGATTGCTTACGTTAGCTGAAATCAGATCTTGCTTGGATAGTGGTGAAAAGTTAGTACAGGGAAGTGGCCTCGAGGTCAGAAAAAAATGCTAGGTATTGTTGCACTTCACAAGAGATGAGGTGAAATCCTACACAACCACTTTCCAATTCTCAGACATTTTGAAAGAGCATCTGATGGCCTCTGAGGCCACTTCCCTACACCACCTCTGAGAACACCTGCTAGTCCGGGAAGGATAAGCACAAAGCATTTCATGGTTTTGAAAGGAGGTGTTAAGGGTTTTGCAGAGATTGACTTTCTTTCTTAGTTACATCTTATAACTAAGTTACAAGTTTGCAGTTACATCTGTAAATCCCTCACTGTTTGCTCTTTGTTTTGTTTTATTTGTCTTAACTTTTCTCTGTGGTCACTGGGATGGGGCCAAATTTAGCCTAAAAGCAGATACAATAAATTCTTTCCAAATGTTTTCATTATACCACAAGAAAATACAACCTTCATCTCTCACCCTGTTGAGAAAAGTGAATGTGTCAACCTTAGGAGAAGGTTGTGTCCTTGATAAAAATTTAACATGTAGGAGGGGGCGACAGTGATGCCCTACCCTGGATTTACCAGGAATGACACACTTGGATTTGGAAAGTTGGAATTCATGGCCTGGCTTCATCTTCGCCAAGCTTCTCCGTAGAATTTCTTATCTGATGTTGTGGTAGGAGGTCACTGGCAAGATCACAAAATATTATCTCAGACATTTTGAGCTACGTTTTCCTGGCTGCCTGAAATTCACAGATTACATATTTAAACATAGCTCCACGTGGAACACTGCTATGGATCATATGGAGTGGGCCCTGGTGGAAACTGCTCCTCATAGGGGTAGCTTAAAGAACATCCACTCTTCAAGCCTCTACCTTCCCCTTCCCTGCTCGGCTGCGGGTCCCCTCCTAGCCAACGTGGCCTGACACTGTACCAGGGCAATAAGACAGGACCCATGGTCCTCAAAAGGCCACTGTTCAAAGTTGCCTGGGAAAAGTAGCACCATGTCACATCTTAAGAGTTTGTAGCTGAAAACTCCCTGAGGAAGGCAGGTGGCATGGAGGTGAAAACCTTTGCTCAGGAGAACAGAAAAGCCAGTACCCATGGAAAAATTAGGCTGGGTTACTGTAGGCCAGGCAAGAGTTTGAAAGAAGCCCAAACCATCACTCTCTATTTCTGCTTTTGCTCTTTTATCTCTGTCTCTCTTGTTACCTTCAAAGTCTCCCATGTGCTCTTCTTTCAAAAGAAAGAAAAAAAAAAGCGTGCCTACAGCGACAGTAAAAGAGGAATTCACCAGAGAGAAGTGGGTGGAAAGAATGCTATTTTAGAAAAGTAACTGTATAAATGGGTAATTGAGCTCTGCAAAGAAGCGCCTTAAAGATTGTGTGGGATTAGAAATGAGCGCGAGATAGACTACACAGATAAAATAAAGGCAAGTATGGTCCCAACATTTTAAATTCCCTTCTTTCTTCTTCACCCCATTCTGTGTGCATCTCTTCTTCGAGGAGAGAAATGTAGCAGAAGAGATAGAAAGTGAACCTGGAAGCAAAGAGCGATTAGGCGAGAAGCAGAGTAAGAGAAACATAGGTACGGACTCTCACAGGGACTCCCTCCTGTGGGGCCACACACCTGGGGAATCAGTATGTTGACTTGCCACGTAAGTCTCAGGAGCTTCATCTCCAGTCTTTTATGCTGTTAGAAATGATTTGGAGTCTTGATTTATGTTTCACTAGCAGAGTGATCTGCCTCAGAGTCACATCCAGTACCCAGAAATGTACTTGCACATCTAACCTGGTCTTCCCTCTTGTCCATGGAACTCTGATCCAACTCCTTCAACCTGGGGGTCAAGCTAGCAAGCTGTTTAATGCTCTGCTTTTCTACAAGATGCAGACAGAGGATCATCAAAGCAAGCTTGTTGACTAGGATCAGGAGGAAGAGCTCAGGGAAAAAGGAAAGAATACTCATTCCTTCCTAGGTAAATGGTGTGTAGCTCACTAGCTGGCCGTGGGACAGACAGGGTTTGCTGGGTTTATAAAAAGCAAAGAACCTGGGAGTAGAGTCTAAACAGTGATGACTGCAGTGAGGATTACACTGAGATGTGTTTTAGGAGGTTGATGTGAAGGATATAAAGTGTTTGAGAGTAACTGGCACAGGTTTTGGACCACCAAGAATGTCAAGCTCATAGAAGCAGGCTCCTCATGGCCCCTCTGGTTTTTGCATCCTGGGATCAGCGTTTGCACATCAGGCCACACAACATTAGGCTAGGGTTACTTGATTGACTTGCAGGAGCCAGTTGTCTGTGTCACTTCCCTAGTCTGCCTTTAGAAACACCATGTCAGTGGCTGGAAATTTCATGCTGACTATTTACACCACAATAATTGGCAGTACTGTTGGTGGAGGTGCAGACTGGTACAACCATTATATAAACCAGCGTGGAGAGTCCTCAAAAAGCTAGGGTTGGAGGTCCCATTCAAGCCAGCTCTTCCTCTCCTAGGTGTTTTTTCCCAAAACAGCTGAAATTATCATACGATAAAGATGTGTGTGCACCGATGTTTATAGCAGTGCAATTTGTTGTAGCTAAATCTTGGAAATAACCCAGATGCCTATCAGCTGAGGAATGGATAGAGCTTGGGTGGTATTTGTACAAAAGGGAGTATTACTCAGCTATAAAAAAGGATAAATTTGAGGCTTTCATAGGTAAATGAATACAACTAGAATCTACATTGCTAAGTGAAATAAATCAGACCTGCAGGTGCAAACATCGTATTTTCTCACTCGTGTGTGAACCTGAAACAGTAAATACAATCTCAAAGGTAGAGTAGATACTATGAAAGGGAAAGTATCTCTTCAATGAGAAGAAAAAACTGGAATGAGGAAAAGGACAAAAGAAAGAAAGGAAGATATATTTATGTGCATATGCAAGACAGTTTGGATAATTCTATTGCTGGATTCTGCTGGCCTATTGAAAGAAACAGTTAATGCTTAAAATTTTATTTTTTAAAATTATTTTATTACATTTTTTCTTTTTAATTTCTTATAACTTTTTTAAGCCAGTTGTACACATCTATGTCTGGTAACCTAAATAACTAATTTGAAGATAACATCATGCAATACAACAACCATTGTTAAATTCCTATTACTTTATTTAATGAAATTTTGCATCATTTCTAATATTTTTTTACCATTTTATATTTTTTAAAAAATAATTTTTAAAAATGGCAACAGCCAAAAATCAATGTCCCATTATCACCAAGAGCTATTTAATAAATGTCTACTAGCATGCCATTGGGCAGAAGAGGAGTGTGGAGAAACTGTATCAGTATTTTTAAATTATATTCATCTCTCAGCATCCACAGGGGTTTTGTTCCAGGGTCCTCTGCCGATCCTGGGGTGCTCAAATCACTTCTAGAAAATGTGGTGGTATTCACATGTAAACTCCACATATCCTCTTGTATGCTATGTCATCTCTAGTGCAAGCTGGCGCCCAGAGGTATGGTCCCCGGGCTGGCCATGCAGGCCCTGCCCCCAGGGCACACTGAGATGGCAACTGAAATTGGACGTGGTGGCACGCACCTGTGATCCCAGCTCTTGGGAGGTTGTAAGCAGGTGGATCACTACGAGTCCGTTCTAGTAGTGAGGCCCTGAACACCCTGTGGACCCTTCCCTAAAATTTAAAAAGTCATCTCTAGATTATTTGTAACACCTCATACAAAGTAAATGCCATGTTATACTATATTGGTGAGGGAATTAAGACAACAGGAGGAAGTCTGTACACATTCAATATAGATGTAGTCTTTTTCCTGCACAATTCTGATCCATGGTTGTTTGATTATATGGATGCAGAACCTATTTTTAGCTCTTTTAAAACCTAGACTTGTTTGCTGTGAAAGTGCATCTATGTGTGTACTCCCCAACTTGTTGATTCCTAAATAGGGAACTCATCATTTTTTAGCTGTGAAGTAACATGAGAATGCATTTCCATTTTCGAGGTTTGTTTAAGAATTTTGCAACAAGTTGAAGGAAATCATGTCTGCTCAGCAAAGCAATTTGGTGTCTGATGATAGCCAAACAGCCTGAAAAATTATCTTTGCCTCGGCTCACCCGCTGTGCTGGGGGAAGGCGCTAAGAAGCGAACACCTCCAGAGCCCCATTGTGCGGGACTCGGGAGCCCAGGGCTGAGGGAGAGACAGGTATGTGATTTAGCCTTCTCGACTCTTGCTCTGTGTCCTTTGCTTAATAAGTGAAGGCTGCCGTCCTGCCTTCGTGAGGCTTTCCTGTCAGCCCTCGGACCACTTCTCTTCTCCCGTCCCTCAGGGGGAGCCTTGATGAAGCACAAATAATCAGTAGAACATTGTAGAGACAGCTCCTGACAGACCACATAGAAACTACTGAAAATAGGAAGATGCCTGTAACCTTTGCATGAAATATCCAGCTTTCTTTTTCTTTCAGCTTGTCTCTTAAAATGCGAGGACATGCAGGTTTTGTGGTAGTGTGTCTTCTGGTTAACAGGGAAACAGTGGAAATGGCTTCGCTCATCAATATTCAAGAATCAAAGAGCTTTCACATTCATTGTCTATGATCCTACTAAAGAAGAAATTAGGGAGCTGGAGGTTTTGTGATGTTCCTGAGATGAGTGTACAGAACAGGATCCCAAATTCCCAGGCAACATGTGGCCATGAGCAGCGTCTGCTGCTGACACTGCCAGGGCTCTTCTTTCCTTGCGTCCTCTCTCTCTCTGTGTTTTGTGGGTCACACAGTGGCAGGAACTGTAAACAGCAAAGATGTCCTTGGAGTGGAAAAAAGAAAGGACCATCAGAGACTTCCTGGAAAACTAAGGGAAATGAACTTTAAAAATACAACAAACGCGAGTTCTCAAATCCAGTTCCCTCTGCTAGCTGAGTCATACTGGGAAATTCACTTCAGCACTCTCAGAATTCCTCCTTATCTGTAGGGTGGGTCAGTAGACATGAAGCTCAACTCCTCCATCCTTGAAGGTGCAGGTACCACGCTAGCTTACAGCCGTGATGTTCGTGAAGCATCTAGCCCAGAGAATCCTAATCCAGAGTAACAATACTGATTCTATTGCTGAGACTTTCTGATCAGTTTCTAAGCTTCATTGATGCCATAAAAGTCATTTCCAGTAGCCAGGATGAGAGAATCTACTTGGAGGAATCTGCTGTTGATTGAAAAGGGAGACACTCTGATCTTGTCTCAGCACCTGTGCTGTAGGAGGGTCCTGAAACCACCAGGGAGCCATCAGGCTCATGGTCCCAGCTGCCAGCTCTCCTGCTGTCTGAGTCAGCTTGGCATCCTGAGCTGTATTTGGTGGGATTGAGGCTACCTGGCCTTGGGGCACAGGCCCTGATGCCCGAGTACCCACTCTGAGGCTGGCTCATTTTTCTTAGGATGTTTATCACGTGGTTTGAACCCAGATAGTCTTTCTTCCCCTCGTCAGAAGAAGGAAGGCTGCATGAAATGCTTGGCAGGCTGCTGTGTTTGCATCTGGACCTCAGAACCACCCAGGGGTCCTGGATCAACCCTGCTTGTCCAACCTCTTTAGTTTCTACATTGATGATTTCTTTATATTGAAAAATAACCACTGGAATTAGAGAAAGAAATATACTCCATTTTTGACACATTAGCCTCCAGAGTTCAAAAACTCTTTGGATGAGGCCAAGTAGCCACTTTAGCTTTAAAAAGTATCTCTTGAAGTAGGCCCCTGGGATCCATGTGGAGTACACATGTCTAAGTCTCTTACTACTGCATAAGCCAACAGGAAAAGAGACAAATCTAGACAGCGATTGCTTTCTTGCTTCTTGGTTTTCTTATAGCCTTTATTGTAATGATGTTATTTGGTGAAACACAGCTTACTGTCCTCAGAGTTATTCATATCTCTTCCCTTAGTCCATAGGGATTGCTTAGCACTTGCTGAAACATCAAGCTTTCTGATTGTTCCCCAAGGGGAGGAAAAGCCTTGGTAGAAGAATAGTCTGTCTTTTTCTCTGTTTCCATAAATTCACTCTCCTACCAGATGGTGATGTGCCACGGACAGCAGGGGAATAGGGGAGAGAGGCCACCAGCCCAGCTTGTTGTTCTGGTGCTGGTCAAGCAGAGGACGTGGAGAGGGGACCTGCTAATTTGTTTCCTTTGTTTTCCATCCGCTTGGCTCTGAAGCTGTTTTCTGGTCCCTCTTGATGCCACTGGCAGCTGTCAGGCACTCATCTTTTGGGAGTTTGGGGAAAGGGGTTTTTTTGGCCTTGTGTGCTGGTTATTAGCAGTCATGGTGATTACCATTTGCAGGGCGCCTGCGATGTACAGGCCCCTCCATGTGTCATGTCACTGCTGCTCTAGGGTGCAGATGGGCAGGTGGTATGGCCTTCTGGGCCGCACCAAAGGAAAGGAGCTGGAGTCCCTGGGGCCAGAGGCACAGGAGAGTGGCAGGAGCGCAGTGCAGGAGCCACAGTAGGTGCTTGGTCTAGCTTGGGCAAGAATTTGAGCCAGAAGCAGCGAGTCCAGAGAGCAGAACTCCGCCTTGGGATCTGGATGACGAGAAATGCGTTGTCCAGGTGCTCTAGGACCGCTGGCTTTGGCCAGGTGGGAGCAGTCCTCGGCTCTGCCAGCTGGAAAGTGAGACGCGCCCAGGCGTGTGCGGAAGCCTCACCCAGAACGGCCGCATCCCCCCTAAAACAAAAATGGGAGAATTGGGAAACTCCTTGGTAATTTGTCAAGTTGTCCCCAGTCATGTGACCACAAAGGTGGAATGAACTGTAACAATGAGTTCAACCCTTTCTTTTATCAATCAATGAATAAAGGCAAGATAAAACCTCATGGATGTAGCAAAGAAAAGGCTAGAATAAACAGTTTTTCTGGTTTCTTTTCAGCCACTTTCTCCAGTTTGCCACCTTTTATCTCTCTTTTTATGCTAACTTTGTAAGAAGATCTGAGAAAATGAGATCTAGGTCTCCTGCCACATGGGCTCTTATTCTCTTGCACTCTCAGGATTGGGCATTTCTATTGATATATGTTTTTTTTTATTTACCAAGTAATGAAAAACAATACTCATTTCAGGAGATGAGACATAAGTGAAGGGAGAGGCACTGTCATGCAGTGGAAAGTGCTTCTTAGAACCTGCTGGGTATAAAACTAAGTATGAGACACTTTGAAATTACTGAAAGGATTATGTCAGCTGCTGGATTGCCATAGATAGCTTTTATCAGATTGAAATAGAGGACCGCTGTTCCAATTTTCTCTAGGACTTTGAACATGAATAAGTGTTGGACTTTGTCAAAAGCGTTTTCTGTATCAATTGAGACAATCATGTGATTTGGGGCTTTGGCTTTATTGGTATAGTGTGTTGCATTTATAAATTTGCATATATTAAACCATCCTTGCATCCCTGGGATAAATCCTACCTGGTCATGGTGTAGTTTAACCACAAGGCATAAAATGTAAAGTTAGATTAGTATGCTGAGGTGTAAAAGGCTTAAATCAACAGCTTCCAACATTGCCAGTTCTGCTAATAACCCACTGCAATTATGGAACATTGGACTGTGTATACAACTACTTTCTCTTGGTTCAAAAAGAACTAATTTTTTGTAACAATAATGATTAGAAAAATTATCATGTCTACACCCTGTGCTCTGTATAACTACTACAAGGAAAACAATATGCATTGTATCAATTATTGGGAATGTACTACTAATGAGTTTTGAAAATGTCACATTGTTATTTTTTATTAAAAGTAATAAAAAAAATTACAGAAAGGATCTGAGCTCACTTCAGGTCACTTAGGTTAGCTCGGTATGATCCCCCTGTTTTCATTTCTCCTTTAATTACTGCTCGAATCATCTCTTACATGTTGGTGTCCACTTCCAATTTAATGACCAAGAAATTTTAGCTACAAGTTACTTGCCCATCTAGAACTCCTCCTCATGTGTTGAGAGCTGTATGGGTCAGCTTTATGACTTACCTGACATGGGCTACTTATGAAGCAAAGAAAAGTTGATTCCAGCTCATGGTTCTGGGAGTTCACATCCAGGATGGGGTGGCCCCATGGGAGCAGGCTTCTTCTGAGGGCGACGTGTCACAGTGGAGGTGTTTATCAGAGTAAGCACACGCCATTGAGTCAGGAAGCAAGAGGAAAGAGCTGGAGAGAAGGACGGGGTCCTATGGTCTCCTCTCCGGGCATCCTATCCCCCAGGGACCTAAGACGGCCACTAGACCCCACCTCCTGATGGCCCACAGAACCTCCCGATAGCACCTCCTCAGAAGCAAGCATTAGCACGCAGATCTTGGGGAAACACTCCCCATTTCCATCCATAACAGGAACCTACTTATACTTGGAAAGCAAGTGACATCCCCACGGGGTACACCAGGTATGGCTCAGCAGAGTGAGCTGCAGTGACAAAGATGCTTCTATGTCATTTGAACTTCTACCTTGAGTTTAAAGGCCAAAAAATAATGCATAGGAAAACGTGTTTGTATATGCTCTTCTTTATCTTCTCCACATAGGTGATGTGCAGTGGGTACATAGGCCACGGAGAGCCACACCTTAAGTAAGCAGAAAAATCTGTGGCTCCAGTGGAAAAGAAGCTTGCACTTGTGCTGTGGTTGAGAGATTCCATATTCAAGGAAGAGCAAATGAATCGCCAAGTAGCTTTTTCTTCTAAAGTGAGGCCTGTGGGGTGGGGGGTGGGGGTTGAAAAAAATCTATGAGCAAGCACAGAGATACTAATAGTAAATAATAATCTTTCACATATAAGAGGAGCTTTTGTCCTTGCTTTGAAGGCAAGACAAATTCAGCTAGGAATTGTTGGAAACAATGGAAAGTTTTCTTTTATTAGACTCAGCTGGGGTTTGAGGCACTTATTAAGGCTCCTACAGAGGTTTGAAATTCATCAATAGAATAGAATAAAGATAAGAGGCAGGTAGTTCCTAATCCCATAAAACAGAAAGCTTTCTCAACTAAAAAGTCTGCCATTTAGTGTTAGATATCTTTTTAGACTGCCATTTTAAAGATACTAGAGCAGTAATTCATCTTGTTTTATGATTCATAGATAATTCAGGATTTCTAAAGAATTTTTTTTTTGTTTCAAAACCCTGGAGTTTCGTCTTTAGAAAGAGTATCTGATGCTTCATGAATTTCCTCCCGTTTATTTTGTCTTATGATTAGCAAGGATCTAAACCTGGATTATAGAGTACAGTTTTCATACTATAGCCACTTAGTGATGAGCAGATTCACCTATGGCTGTGTCTAGTTGTCCCCCCAAAGCCTTAGAAAATGTCCCTTTATTTATCAATCTCTATATAATCTATATGCATATGCAGATAAATTACCCTATCCATATATAGACCCATATATACACTTATACATGTGTACAAATGTGCGCATGCATCTGACTAGATATAGTAATAAAGAGAAGCTGCTACCAGTGGCTACCGCTGCCCGTAACTGGGAGCACCCAGCCCAAGGTTATAATTTGTGTGCTACAAATGGACAGTCTCAAGTGTCAGTTGACCATTTTGATAAGTAGTGTCTTAGTTACTCTTCTCTCATTGCTGAGACAAATACTCAACACCCAAAATGAAGAAAAGAAAGGTTTATGTAGCTCATAATTACTGGAGGTTTCAGCCCGTACTTGGCAGGCTGCAAGGCAGACTGGTGCATGGCAAAGGGCAGTAGTTCATGGTGGCAGAGCAGTAGCGATGGCAATCAGAGAGAGAGCGGCTGTCTCTCTGTCTCTCATGTTACATTCAGGCTCTGGATCTCAGGCTATCCGCCTCAGGCCACACCCATAACCGTAGAAGTACTCAGACCCCATAATCCCATCCTAGGATCACCCATAATCCCAACAGATCATGAGTTGATCTCAAACTCTAGGAGTCCCCACCCCATGACTGCGTGTCCAAGGTCTGCAGTCAGCAAGCTGGAAACCCAAGAGAACCAGGGAGGTTCATTCTGGTCCCATGGGGCCTGAGTCTACAAACAGGAGAAGACTGGGCAAAACCCAAGGGAGGCCGCTCTGTCCAGCCCCTCCTGGTGCTCGATCAGGACCCCAGATTGGGAAGGGCAATCTGCTTTACTCCATCCACCAGCTTAACTGTTCTTCTCCCCGAGAAGGGGCCTCACAGGTACGCTGAAGGTAACTGTCGGGTGTTCCCTGCCCCAGGCAAGCTGTTGCATAAAATTAACCTTCACAGTTCGCTTTCAGCACAAGGCTGTATTTCCCAAAATGCTGTTGTAACAAACTTGGAAACAAATGCAGGAAATTGGGGTTTCTGCAGAGCCGGATCATGCTGCTTAATATGATAAATGGCAAAGTAAGCAGGGGAACATAAGAATGATTGCAAAAACAAATAATCTCAGGCAGAGACTTGAAGAGTTTAACTGGGTTTATGTCATTTGCAATTCATCAGCTATCCCAGGTAGGTTATCGACGAAGCTGGTTTTCTGTAGCCTAGCTGCATATCCAAAGCACCAGCGTTATAAAATGAGAACCATGGTACCAGCAGCACCACCCCCTGCAGAGTGCCGGATTAGAATCTTTAGAGACATGGAAAGAAAATCTACTCTTAACAAGTTCCCAGAGTGATTTTCAAGAAGCTAGCTAGCCTGGTAGTGGTTGAGGTCCCACAGTGTTTGATTTAGAAATAATTTGACTGGTGTGAATATAAAGCAGTTGTTACAAGTTGATCTCAAAATTAGTTCAGCAACATCTCTCAAAGCCTACCCCCATCTGTTAAGGCTCCATGCTTGGTATTGGAGATGTAAGACTCTGACCTCCCTTCTGTCAGTAGTTAAGACAGTGAATTATAACACAATACGTGCCGTAAGAGAAGCACAAGCTAATGTTATGGCCGTACAGAGGAGGCCTTAACCCTCTATCGAGTTCTGCCTCCAAAACCCTTCCTTTTATGGGCCCAGCCCTTTTGAGAATCACTGGCTGAATTAGTCCTCCTGAGGTCTGGGTTAAGTTTTTCATGGGGCACGAATGAAGAAGCACTACTTCTTAAAACCACTAGGGAACACTGGATTTTGTTCAGCTGAGGCTGGGTCTCGGCTCTGGGCAGACAGCTATTTTCTGAGTGGTAGACTTAAAGTTCAGAGCAAACAACAGGAGGAAGGAGGCTGTTCATACAGGGTAGGTATGACCGTGATAGCCTAGATGGTGTTTTCTGGAAGGCTGTGAGAAGCAGCAGACTTAGTGTAGAAGTTGGCTTCTCCCTGAGGCTCCTCAAAGGCTACCAGCCACAGTGCACTAATAGGTCATCCAGCACGTCTCATCTGTCTTTCATCCTAATAATGTTTCCTTTCTCCTTTCTATACCTCTCTCTCTCTCTCTCTCTCTCTCTCTCTCT
>PVKN010010072.1:0-22956 GCA_004027915.1 Capromys pilorides
GATGGAGACTGGGAGTGGCGGTGCACACCTGTAATTCCAGCACTTGGGAGGCTGAAAACAGGAGGATCACTACGAGTGCAATCTACGTAGTGAGACCCTGTAGACTCTGTACTAGATACATTTTTAAAAAAATTACCCAAATGTTCATATTTGAGGGGGAAAATACACTTATTGCTAAAAGAACTTAATGTGAGGAAGAGAAACATATATATATATATATATATATATATATATATAATATGTATATATGTAAAACTTTTATTCTAAATCTATATAGGATTTTTTTTTCAGGGGGCTAGCTCAGGTTGCCTTAATGGCGGGTCTGGTGCAGCATGTGGTGCTGGGGATTGAACCACACTCCCTTGCCTCTGACTGATTTTGCTCAAGAAGGCACTTCAGACAACTGAGCTAACCCACCAGCATATAACTTTTATTCTCTCTAATAAATATATATATATATGTCTTTATATAATAGTGCTTATAAAAATTGAGGACATCCAGTATCTGGGAAATGACTTGGTGATAACAGATGATCATAAAACTAAACCAAAACTGTGTCCCTGACTATGAAGCATAATAAGAAATTGAAGCAGAGTTTGATTTAACTTCCTAGCTTTTTTGAACTTGATGTCACTTGATATTACGTATTAAGTTTTCCCCAGATTGAACAATAAACAGCAAAGGTTTTTGTTTAAACCTTTTGGTAAAGCAGCCTAAAATTCGTGCCTGTTCTCTCAGCCACTGAGAAAGGCCAAGACTGTTTCATCTGAGCTGAACACAGAACACACTCTGCTGTGCGCTGGGCTGTTTCACTCACAGGTGTGCGCTTCTCCGTGGAAAAAACAAATACTTCGAACAATCATGTGAGATTACTTCACATGGATACAATAAGAGCTACCTAAGTAGTACAGAGGAATAATTTCTTTTTTCTAGTACTAGAGATTGAACTCCGGACCTTCTGCTCGCCAGGCAGGTACTTATTCTACTGAACTATCTCTCCAGCCCTCTGAGGAAGAAATTGAGTCTTCATAATTTTCCCAGAGCCACACGGACTAGGAGTGGTAGGGTTAGGTGGGGTTAGGTTTTGAAATCAGACAACGTGAAACAACTGGGCAAGATTTTAATCCCAGGAAGCCCAAGAGGCTTTCCCAAGGCCACAGAAAGCTAAGATGAAACAATGTATTTTAAAAGTGCTTTCGCTGTGTATTCCAACAAATACCGTGAAACTCATATTACTTTGTTAAGTGAAATTCTGTATCACTTTTATTTTTTTGTGTTTTAATTCTAATTTACACTCTCTTTAAAAAAATAAAAAAAAATTAAAAAGTGCTTTCACTAACAGCAAATCCTGTGAACTTTTATTCTGCCATTTAAATTCATTTCATAGAATAATTTTCCATACACTCAAGTTAAATGATAAAAAACTTTTTTAAAAAAATTAGAAAGTGAAACAAGCAAATGGGTCTAATAAAACTTATCAAGATTTTTCTAAAAACACGGGAATAAGCACCCTGTCACAGAGGAAGCCCACCGCTTGGACGTTACCCATTCTGAATCTTTCTTCACAGGACTCAGAGACAGAATCAAGAGCCTTTGTATTTCACAGCATCAGAGATAAATAGGATTATTTTAGAGTGCCACAGAGTAAATTTTCTTTTGAAAATATAGGCAAACGCCCATGATCTGAATTAGCATTCACAGGGGAAAAAAAAAAGCTAACTAAAATGTTTTCCACATGCTTGTCCTTTGACTAAGGTACAGCCTAAAATGAAGGCATGTGAGAAGCAACTCAACACTGAAATGTATGAAGTGTCAACTCGTCCCTACCATTAAATTCAATATGTTGAAGCCCCAGCCTTCAGTATCTCAGACTGTGGTTGTAGTTGAAGAGACTTTTAAAAAGTGATTAAAGTATAATGAGGTAAGGGGGCCAGGGAGGTAGCGCAGGGGCACAAGTGTCTGCCTGGCAAGTGCAAGGTCCTGAGTTTGATCACTGATTCCACTAAATAAATAAATAAATAAAATTGAGATAGTTATTTTTTTTAAAAAAGGATAATGAGGCTTGACATTGGCCCTAACCCAATTTGATTTATGTCCTTCTAAGAAGAAACTGGACATACAAACACCAAAAAAAAAGGCCAGGTACCCAGGTGGGGGGGACACCACCCCCAACTGAGAAGAGAGAATTCAAAAGAAGCAGGCTTTGTCAACACCCTGATCTTGGACTACAAGCCTCTAGGACTGTGAGAAATAATTCTTCACTGTTTTTGGGGGGGATACTGGGGTGGAACTCAGAACCTTACACTTGCCAGGCAGGTGCTTAAGCCACTAAGCTAGCTCCCCAGCCAATTCTTTTTTTTTTTTAATGGCTGGCCCAGCCTGCCCTGGGGGTGGGGCTGGCACAGCATGTGGTGCCGGGGATTGAACCATGGTCCCTGCAGTTGCCTAAGCTTTCCTTAGCAGGCGCTTTAGACTGCTGAACCATCTTGCTGGCCCTCCCCAGCCAATTATTTGCTGCTTAAATCCCTCAATCAATAGGATTTTGTTACTGAGCTGCTATAAAACTAATTCAAATACTCCAAAGGCTAACAAGAAAAAAAATTATCACAATACATATATTATAAAATAAAGGGACTTGCATGTGACTGCTGCGAGGTGTCATGCATTATCACCAAATGAATAGGGACTACTGAGAGGGCAGTGGGCTCGCCAGACACACCTTGCTGTCGATGCTCTTCATTGTTAACAGGTCGAGGGACTTCAGAGAATGTCCAGTTGGTGAGATGAAGTAGAGGCACACGTGGATGCGGGAGTCCTGGTACCTGAAGGATCGTTTAATTTTCAGTTCTTCTTGAAGATAGGCCTCAAACTGAGCATCTATGTAGTCAATTATTGGTTGGTAGCTAAAAACAAACATTTAGCGTAGCAAGTTAATAAACTGAATCTGATTTTTCAACCATCTGATAAACAGCATGCATGCTAAACAGTTTTTCTTTATTGTTGTTGTCGTTTCTTTTGATACACAGTCTCGCTATGCATCTTGGAATCATAGTGATTCTCCTGTCTCAGCCTCCTCAGCACTGGGATTACAGATGTGCCACCATGCCCAGTCTCAGTCACCACCTTATTGTACCCCGGGGGTAGGGCTGGCATGGCATACCAGGGATTGAACCCCAGTCCTGTGACTGCCTAAATAGGTGCTTTAATCTGCTGAGCTATCTGGCTGGCCCTCAATTTTTGTTTTTATGTATCAGGATAGTATTTAAAATTTTATTCACAGTTTTTATAAACCTTAATTAATTAATTAATTCTTTCTTTCTTTATGTTATGGCTGGCTCAGTCTGCCCTGGGGGTGGGGCTGGTACAGCATGTGGTGCCGGGGATCAAGATACAGTCCCTGTGGTTGCCTAAGCTTGCCTAAGCAGCACTTTAGACTGCTGAGCTATCTTGCCAGCCCCAAATAAGCTTAATTTTATAAAAACAAAACACAGCACGAGGTCTTCCTGGTGGCTCACGCTGTAGTCCCCACACTCAGGAGGCTAAGGCAGGAGGATTGTTGCAAGTTCAAGGCCAACCTGTGCTACAAAGTGATCTCACGGCCAGCCTGAGCTGCATAGCGAGACCCTGCCTCCAAAAGACATAAAAAAAAAAAAAAAGCTGAAATGTACAACATTGTTAGCTATAGGTACAATGGCCTGCAGAAGATTAGTATAGTGTATTCTTTTTGCTTGTAGTAAACCTTATGTGTTGGGCTGGGGAGATAGCTCAGTAGGATAAGCACCTGCCTGGCAACCGCAGGGTCGTAAGTTCAATTCCTGGTACCACAAAAAATAAATAAGTAAATTAATCAATTAAATCTTTTGTGTTAAATTTTTAACTCCCCAGTTCCTCCTTGGGTGCTGTGAGTTTAGTTGCTTTAAACATTTTTTACAAACAGAATCACACTATTCATCTTTCTGTGGCTGATAAACTTAGCATAATCTCCACCAAAGTCCTCATTGACTGAAAATTACAAAAAAATTCCTCCTTCTTGCTCCTGTCCCTCTCCTTCTCCCCTCCGCCTTTCCTCTTCCCATTCTTTCTCCCCCTCTCCTTCCCTGCCCCTCCTCCTTCTCCTTCAGCTAGGGTCCCTGAAGCTGGTTGGGCTGGTCTCAAATTTGTGAGCCTCCTACCTCAGCCTCCCAGCAGAATGTCTTCCAAGGGCCAGGAACATTGGATTATATGTGCCTGCCACATTTTCTCCTTTCACCTGTTACAGGACATTTAGTAGTTTATATGTCTTTGCTATTGTGAATACTGCAGTAATGAATATGGGGGTGCTCATGTCTCTTTGAGCTCCTGATTCAAGTTTTTATGGCCAGGTGTGGTGGCACATGCCTGTAATCCGAGCACTCAGTAGACTGAAGTAGGAGGATTTTTGAGAGTTCGAGACCAGCCTGGGCTACTAAGTGAGCACAAGGCCAACCTGAATTCCACAGGGAGACCCTGTCTCTAAATAAATAAGTAAATAAATAAATAAATTCTTATGTAAAGACCAGATGTAGGATATCTATATTTTGACACTCTGGAGGAATCTCCTAGTGTTTCACCAACAGTGTACAGAGTCCTCCCTTCCCCACATGTTCATTAGCTCGGTTCATTGATAACAGCTGTCCTACCTATGAGGCAGTGTCTCACTGGGGAATTCATTTTCATTTCTCTTCTAACTAGTAATATTGAGCATCTTCCCATATATTGGTCACAAAAGGACCATTTATACTAACATCCCATAAAAACTAAAGTGCATAGGTTTTTAAAGACTGGGTCTTTATGCCAAAAACTGCAAAATACTACTAAAAAGAAATTTTCTTAAATTTTAATTTTCAAATTTTTTTATGCATTTTAGTCCAGGGTCTCACTACACTGGTCGGGCAGTGATCCTCCTGTTTTCAGCCTCCCAAGCGCTGGGATTACAGGAATGCACCACCACGCCCAGTCGCAATCACATCTCAGTGTGTCCTAGGGCAGGACTGGCTCAGCACACAGGGACCGAACCCCAGCCACTGCGCTCTGTCTAAGCAGGTGCTTTAGCTCACTGAGCCATCTGGCCAGCCCTGACACTGCCATATTTTAGGACATTCTATGATCAAGACTATGCTGTGTGGGAGAAACGAGGGACAAATGATTCCATGAAACAACAGATCCTAAGAGATGCATAGACATATAATCAACAGAAGAAACATGGCTTCTTGTAATTTTTTTTTTTTCAGCACTGGGGATTGAACTCAGGCTCTTGCACTTGCCAGGCAAGCACTCACTCTACTGAACTATCTCCCCAGCCCTGAAGCACGGCTTCTTGAAGCAAAATGCTCCTGTAGACACTCTGGAGCACAGGAACAATTGGATATTCACATGCAGAAACTGAATATTGCCATCATGACTGATATCTTATTCAAAATAACTCAAAATAGATTATATTTATAACATAAATTGTTGTTTTATTTTGCCTTTTGGGGATGGAGTCTCACTATGTAGTTCAGGCCAGCCTTGAGCTCACTTTGTAGCCCAGGCAGGTCTTGAACTCTCAAAGATCCTCCTGCCTCAGTCTCCTGAGTGCTGGGATTGAAAGTGCATGCCACCATGCCCAGCCTTAAAACATAAAATTCTAAAATTCCCACGGTAGAAAAAAACAATCTGTATTCTTACGTGTGGTGGCAAGTGTTCTGGTATGGATCAGGATCCATATTGAAAAAACAAAAAATTGAACTTTATCAATATTAAAAAATTTGCTCCATGAAAATTCTGTGATGGAAATGAAGAGACAACCCCAAACTAGGAAAAAACATGTGCAAATTAAAAATTCAACAAAGGAAATAGAAGTAGAATATATGAACTACGGCAAAACACCACAGGAAAAGTGACAAGCGTAAAAGGAAACTGACGAAAGACCTGAAGAACATTTGACCAAACACCTATGCAGACTAACCAAACATATTGAAAGATGGTCAGCGTCATTAATCATACTATAGAAATGATCCCTGAAAGTATAGCCTTGGCATCATTATCAGTGGGGAAATTATGATTAAAATAAAAATGAGATAGCCAGGCATGGTGGTACACGCCTGTAATCCCAGCACTTGGGAGGCTGAGGCAGGAGGATCAGTGCGAGTTCGAGACCAGCCTGGGCTACAGAAGTGAGCTCAAGGCCAGGCTGAAATGCACAGTGAGACCCTGTCTCAAAAAGATAAAAAATAAAAATGAGATCGGGGCTGGAGAGATAGCTCAGCGGTCTAAAGCGCCTGCTTAGGCAAGCTTAGGCAACTACAGGGACTGCAGTTCGATCCTCGGCACCACAGGCAGCATCAGCCCCCCTCCCCAGGGTGGGCTGAGCTGGCCATAACATTAATAAATAAAGTTAAAAAAAATAAAAATGAGATAATATTATAGATATTCTGGAATTACTAACATGAACAAGCTGAGCGTCCCACACAGTGACAAGGATATAAAGCAACAGGAGCTCCTGTTCTTTGCTGATGAGGTTTTTAAAATGGTACTGAGGATTTTTTAGCGGGGGTGGGGTATTGGAGATCGAACTCAGGACCTTATACTTGCTAGGCAGGCACTTATGACCCTGAGCTATCTCCCCTGCAGTTCAGAGGATTTATTTATTTATTTTAGGGAAGGGTCTATAGCGTGTTCAGGGTGCCACTGTTAGATTGGAGTTGTAGTGATCCGCCTGTGTACAGCCTCTCGAGGAGCTGGGATTGCAGGCCAGCGCCACCACTCTCAACTGCCATCTCAGCACACTCCTGGGCACCGGCACGGCAGGACCAGGGATGGAACCCCTGGCCCCTGTGCCTGCTTACAGGCGCTTTAATCCACAGAGCTATTTGGTCAGCCCTAGTACAGGGGATATAAATGATAAACTGATGCTTCTTTTCTCCCTCAATGTCAGTAAACGGCTCCTTCTCTCAGTGCCTCATCGTAACCCCGCCCATAAGCTGCTGTTGTTCAAGTTCCTGTACACTAAGCAGACAAAGCGCACAACACACGCTGCGCAGAACAGAGGACACGAAGGAAGAGGCCCCTTAACGTCATGAAGCACTGTGAGCCATCTTGAAATCTCGAAGCTGAAAGCGTCAAAAGTGAAAAGCAAGGGTCAGTTACTCACCAGACAGAATTATAAAGTGCTGAGGATGATGTTTGGAAACACATCAAAAGAGAGTTGAGAAATGGTGCAAAATCCTAAATGCTGCTAAGGTAGATTTTCCTAGCACTTGGATTATTTTCGTTTTTTAAAAAAATCATTTTATTACCTGGATAATCGATTATAAGTGAGAAATCTAACCAAAAAACAAATGGGAAAATCATTTCTAAAATATTTAAGAAACGACCTGAGCATAAACCTGCCAGAAGAGGTTGGGTGGTGACCTCTAAGGAGGCATTTTTCCACGTTCAGATCCCTGGAAACTATAAACGGGAGATACTTTGCAGGTGGCGGAAGAAGGTTGTGGATGAAATTAAGCTAAGAATTTTTTTTTTTTTTTTTTTTTTTGAGACAGGGTCTCTCTATCTAGTCAACGATAGTGTAGCCCAGGCTGGCTCCGGGGACCCTCCTGCCTCAGCCTCCCCAGTGCTGGGATTACAAGGGTGCATCACCGTGCCCCTTAACTAAGAATTTTGGCAGATCATCTGGGTGATCTGCAGACACCCTAAGTCTAATCCGTTGTCCTCAAAAGAGCTCACACAGAGCGAGGATGAGCCCAATGACAGGCCAGAGCATGGAGTGGAGCGATGTGGCCAGGACAACCTGGGAAGGACGGGGGAAGCTGAAAGAAATAGGACTCTTCTTCTAGAAACTCCAAATGGAGTCCGATTTGGGATTCCTGGACTCCACAGTTGTGAAAGAATACGCTGACAGGGCTTTTGTAGCTGCTGATCATTGTGTTTATTTTTAGTGTCTGCTGTTCGAAGCCATCAGTTTACAGCAATTTGTTGTGACAAATTCAGAAAGTGAGCCCACCATGCTGCCTGCCGTGGGTCTCACTCCACGGGACAGTGCATGCACACAGTACACTGGATACGCTTAACGTATCTGTTACAGGGTCTCACCACACAGCTTGGACTCCTAGTGATCCTCCTGTTTCTAGCCTCCCTAGCACTGGGATTACAGGCACGTGCCACCATGCTTGGTCTCGGTGGCGGGTCTGGCGTGGCATGTGGTGCTGGGGATCAAATCTCAGTCCCTGCATTTGCCTAAGCAGGCGCTTAGTCCACTGACCTATCTTGCCGGCCCTACGATGGGCACATTAGTGCTAGATTTAAGCCCACATTTAAAAAAAATACTTTCTGACAAATTGATTACTAAGGTGGCACTCAATTGTTTTTTTTTTTTTTTTACGTTTGTTTGCTTGGTTTTTTTTCAGACAGGGTCTCACTCTGCAGTTCACAATGGCCTTGAATTCACTATGTAGCCCAGGCTGGTCTCAAACTCACAGCAATCCTCCTGCCTCACCCTCCCAAGTGCTAGGATCACAGGCATGTGCCAGCTGGCACTCATTTTATTTTTTATTATTTTTAATATTTATTTATTTGGTACAAGTTCACACTACACAGCTCAGACTCATAGTGACCCTCCCGTTTCAGCCTCCCCGGCACAGGGATCACAGGCCTGCACTGCCACGCTGGGTTTCAGGGCCAGCACTGCATGCAGTACCGGGGATGAAACCTGTGTCCTTGTGCTTGCCAGCCAGGCACTTAGACCGCTGTGCTATCTCCCCAGTCCCAGTACTCATTTTCTAAACATTAACAGCTGTTTAATGTAACATGTCATCTGCCTTTGCCTTAGCCCTGTTTCTAATATCTGTCTGTTCCTATTATAAGTTCGTTGTCATCGTTGTTATAACCTGAGTACTGCACTGATTCCAAAGCTTGTCTTTCCCCTGTCGTGTGCAAGAGAATGATTTAAAAAAGGTTCTTTGGGGAAAAGGTATTGATTTTAGAATTTGCTGACTTCTGTGGTGTGACTGTCCCCTCCTGGCTGATTTCAAGCCAGGTCATACGATGCTGTTGAAGGAAGAGCTGGGAAGAGGTGACCCCAATGGCTTCTCTAAACCCGGGGTGTCAGCCTCAGCACAGCACTGCACCTGAGCCCCAGAAAATGGGGCTGCATGCAAAAAATATTTACTCTAAAGCTAACCTGAAGTGGGAGAATCACATATCATCATTAGTGGACAGGTATTTTTGAAGAAATAAGAAGGGGCTGGGGAGATAGTTCCATGGCACAAGTGCCTGCCTGGCAAGTACAAGGTTGTGAGTTCAAACTCTGGTCCTACGAAAAAAAAAAAAAAAAAAAGAAATTAATAATTAAAGGAGTAAGAATCTAAAACTATTGCTATGATACTGTTTCCCTCTGTCACAGCTTAAATCTGACACAGAACTGTAAGGCTGGACCATTATGAAGAGCTAAAGAGCAAAGACACATTACCAACTTGCTACTATTAGTTGATCCAAAACATTCTAAGAGAAATGAGGAAACTGGGTATATGAAAGTGTCAATTTCATAAGAACATTATTTAATTGGAAAAGAACTAAAGTCTAGAGCCAGCAAAATAGCTCAGCAGTCTGAAGCACCTGTTTAAGCAAGCTTAGGCAACCGCAGGTACTGTGGTTCGATCCCCAGCACCACATACTGCATCAGCCCCACTCCCAGTGCAGGCTGAGATGCAGATAACAGAAAGGAAGAAAGAAAGAAGAAAGAAAGAAAGAAAGAAAGAAAGAAAGAAAGAAAGAAAGAAAGAAAAAAGAACTAAAATCTGGAAGGAGAGGTAATTACCTTAGGAGATCCTACCATTTAGGAAAAAAGATGGGGCCAGGGATATAGCCCTGAGGCACAGCTCCTACCTAGCAAGAGCAAGACTCTGGATCCAATCTCGGGTACCTAAAGAACCCCAAAACTGTAACTGATTAATATAAGAAAATACTCACCTGCCTTCTTTGTTTATCTGGTCACCATACCCCACCGTCTTCACCACAGTCAATTTCAACTGAACTTTGCCTTCCTGAAGATCGTATGTCTGAATTCTAAGTCCAACATTTGGATAAAAATGTGAGGATTTGCTGTCTTTCAAATTCGTGTTAAACAGTGTGTTAATCAGGGTTGATTTTCCAATTCCAGTCTCCCCTGCAATGAACACAGACGCACCATCACAAAGCAGCACTAGGAGCCAGCGCCGGGCCTTACAGGGCCCCACCAGTTTTGAAAAGGTCAAATTCACAGAAGCGAAGAGTAGCATGACTGTCAGAAGCTGGTAAAGGGAACAGAGTTACGGGTAGGACACGAACAGGAGGAATAGGTTTTGAGGTCTGTTGTCTAGCGGGGTGACTACACTTAACAATGTGTTGTAAATCTCAAAAAAACTACAGACAGATTTCAAATGTATAATAAAAAAATAGGTAAAAGAAATGACTACATTTGTTAGCTGATTTACCCATCCTATATTGAATGGGTATAGTGTACCTCATAAATGTGTATAATTGTTATTTGTCAATTAGAAATAATAATCTCAAGTAATCCTGAATACTTCAAAGCTTTGATAGCCCTGAAAACACATACGCTAGTCATGACTTGGTCGCTAAGATAGCACAGAGGGTTGGGGAGATAGCTCAGGGGCACAAGCACCTGCCTGGCAAGTGCAAGGTCCCACGTTTGATCCCTGGTATCGGAAAAAAACAAATCAAAACAATAAGAAAGAAGAGAATATAGGAAGAAAATATACACTAAGCTATGTCAACTTTTGAAAAACACAAATTTAAATGTAAAGATAAAATAACATGGCTAAAAAGATGGAGACCAATAGAAACATTAAAAGAAATTGTCTTGAATGTACCAGTATCAGACTTTGTTAGTGGAAATGAGCGCAAGCCGAGCGTGGTGCTTGGGACTCACCCACGCAGAGAATATTAAATGAGAATCCTTGCTGAATAGATCTGTTCACCAGCTGATAGGGCAGACATTCAAAACCGAAGTGGCCAAGAGTGGTTAAGCAACGGATATTTTCTTTTTGCTTAAAGAAAAGAAAAATAAAAAGGATTTAGTTAGACCGAACAACTAAGTCATTTGAATGGACCATACTAGGTTACCCAAGTGAATTATTCACTGTATTGTTCTATCTTGGATCTATTCGAAGGCAAGTAAGGGCGGGGAGATAGCTCAGCAGAGGTTCCATCCCCTGAACCACGTGCTGGGCTGGCCCTGCCTGGGGCACGTTGAGCCAGGAGACCCAGTGCTGTGGCTTCTGCCTGTAGGGCTCCCCCCAGGGCTGAGACCCCGTACAAAACACATTTTAAAAAAGCAAATAAATTTGTGCAAACAGAAGTTGAGTGAAAATACAGCACACAGGTGTTGTTATTACTGTCATGAGCAAACTCGATCTATCTCTAACCATATTCAAAGAGGATGCGTTTCTAAACTTGAAAGCAAGGAAGGGCTGGCAAGATAGCTCAGTGGACTAAGTGCCTGTTTTGGCAAGCACAGGGACCAGGGTTTGATCCTAGATCCCTCATGCAATGCTGGCCACCCCCTCCGGGGCACATTGAGCCAGTGACTGAGTCCAGGTGTGTGGTGGCGAGGCTGAAAACAGGAGGGTCACTATGAGCCCAAGCTGTGCCATGAGACCCTGCACCCTGTACCAAATAACATTAAAAAAAAAAAAAAAAAAAAAAAAAAAAACAGACAAACTTGAAAACAAGGAAACCCCACTAGAAGGCCCACAGCATTATTCTAAAGTAATAAATTATTTTTCCATAAAAAAGAAAAAAATTAGCATCATTTCTTTCTTTTGGTAGTGTGTTAATATATTAAGAAAATTTAGGTGGGCCGGGGAGATAGCTCAGCAGCATAAGCACCTACCTGGCAAGCACAAGGTCCTGAGTTTGGTGCTGGGTGTCAATAATTAATACATGTTCATATGGGTGAAGTAACTAAAGCAATTTATGGTTCAAATACAAGCAAATGACTTTTATTTCAAATTTCTCATATACTCTCTGAGAATTTGTGTTGTATCAAATCGAAAAAGGAATCTGAAGTTAGCACTATCAGCCTGGAAAATTAGAAATACATTATTACACCTAAAGACAACCCTTGCTTTTTCTTTTTTTCTCTTTCTTTCTATTATTATTTTTTTATTTTAGGGAAGAGTCTAGGGGGCAGGGTGTTCAGGGTCTCACTACTAGATTGGACTTGTAGTGATTCTCCTATTTTCAGCCTCCCAAGTGCTGGGATTATAGGAGTGCACCACAACCCCTAGTCTCAGTGGGTCCCATGGGCGGGGCCAGCACAGCACCCCAGGAATTAAACCCCGCTGCGCTTTGCCCAAGCAGGTGTTTTAATCCACTGAGCTTTCAGGCCAGACCTGCCTTGCTTATTTTTATTTATGTATTTATTTTGTTTTACTTTCGAGACAGGGTATCACTATATATTCTAGGCTGGGCTTGAATTCACTGTGATCTTCCTGCCTCATCCTCCTGAGTACTGGGATGGCAGGTGTGTGCCACCAGAACAGGCTCTGTTGCTTTTTTTTTCAGGACCAGGATTCAAACTCACAACCTTGCACTCACCAGGCAGGCGCTTGTGCCACGGAGCTATCTCCACAGCCCCTGTTGCTTATTTTTAAAAGGTATATAAATAAGTAAAACTTAAAACGTGTACTAATTTCTTTTTTGGAAATCTCTACCAAACAACAGGGAATTTCCACAAAAGCTTTATTCAAAAGTGTTTACTGTGTCTACTTTTTAAATAACCCTTGAAGTATCAGCTATGCAAATCAGGGTAACGTGTGATATTTGTATTTCTACGTCTAGTCTACTTTGCTTAACCGATGTCCCCCAGTTCCGACCATTTTGCTGCAAATGACAGGGTTCTGGTTTGATGGCTCAATAATTTGGAGATGGGCACCTCGACTGATTCCATATCATAGCTGTTGTGAAGTGCGCTGTAGCAACCTGGCTCATTTCCTTTTCTTGATGTATTCAAGAGTGAGGTCACTGGATCAGGCGCTATCTATCCCGTTCTCCATGCAGCTACGCTAACTAATTTAGGTTCCCACCAACAGCGAACAGGTATTCCTCTCTCTCCACCTCTTCGCCACATTTGTTGCTGTTTTGCTTGATCTTGGTGACAGCCATTATACCTGCGGCGAGCCGGCGTCCTACGGTGCTGATTGCCTTTCTTCCGTGGCTAAAGCTATGGAGCCATTTTTCATGTATCACTGGCCTTCGTACTTCTTTCAAGAAGGTTCTGTGGGTCACTCGCCCATGATTGCATCATGTCACTTAGCTTCCTGCTGTTTCTAAGCTTTGAGTTCTTTATGTATTTTGGGTATTAACTCCTTGTCAGATCAATAGCTAGCAAGTGTTTTCTTTGCTCTTCATAGTTTTTCTCCAGAGTCTGGAGAGGGGACTTCCTTTCCAGCCACCGTCATCCTTTGCCTGGTTGTAACAGTCTTGGGTGAGGGGTTTGCCGCAGTAGTAGGTAGCCCCAGTGATGTGCAGGTCATGGCAGGTAGGGCTCAGGATGTGGTACAGCATTGCTTGGGTGTGGCCTTTGGTGGCTTGATGCCCCCATAGGATCCCACCTAGTGCTAGGCCTTTCCTTGTTCTATGAGGTGGTTTATGAGACAAATTGCCTTTCTGTGCACACGTCATCATCACCACCACCACTACCACAGCCACCACTCCCACCGCCACTGCCACCACTGTGCTTCTTTCCAATGTGACCAACACACCAAGTACAGACCTGGCTTGAAGGAGTGTCAGTGTATTTATGATAAACTAAGTTTAGGCTGCCGTCTAGTGTCAGAAGAGCAAAAGTGACTCCAGGCACAGACAAAATAAGCAGGCTGCTCAGAATTTCTGGAAAGACAAGCACAGAGCCAGGTTAGGAGACTTTAAATAAATCCCTAATGCTTTGGTCCGGATCGGGAGCCTTGAGGGTTCGTCTATGTCTTGGTTATAGACCACACTTCACCCCACAAGGCCCAGGTTCCTCACACACTGAGAAGCATCAAGAACTCCCAGAGAACCATGATTTCAAATGATAGAAGAAAAATAAATAAAGTGCCAGAAACTGGTCACATGTGGGCAAGCTCTCAGATAAAGAATTACAATGGTTGTTTTAAGGAAACTCAGAGAGCTTCAAGAAAATACTGGAAACAGTCCATCTAATGGGAATATTTACACAGATACTGGAACCCTTTTAAAAATCAAACTAATCCTTGACCTGAAACATACACTAAGGGAAACTAAAAATCCCATAAAAGGCATCACTAGAAGACTAGATCAAAGAAAGAATTAATGATCACGAAGATGAGGCCATTAAAAATGCCCAGGTGTTGGAAGAAGTAAGAACAAAAAGATAAAGAAGAATTTTAGATGCTTATGGTACAGTTAGCACAGCATCCAATAAGCAGATAGTTGGGTTACTAATGTTCAAGTGGGACTTGAGAAAACCAGTGGCACAGATAATGTATTCAAAGAAAGAGTAACAGAAAACACAGCAAACAGAAAATGATACAAATATCCAAGCACAAGAAAGTCAAGTTGGCCCTGAGACCCGGGCCACGCCATCTCTGAAAGATAAAGAGGGTGCCTAAGGCTGAAAGAGAAGAAGACCAAACATTATATAGCGTGTTCCAGTTTTCTTGCAGGCCAGGAGAAAATGGAAATTTTCATAGTATTTATGGAAAAGAGCAAAAGTATTACTTTAGGAAGTAACGAGAGACAAAAGCTGAGAGAAGACATCGCCCCCAGATCTGTGCTACAAGAAAGGCCAGTGGGAGTTGTTCAAGCAAAAAGGAGGAGAGATTGATAAGAAAAAACCCCACTGCAACAAGTGTAACCCACTGGTAAGAGTAACTTCTCTGAGAGGCGCAGGGTGCTACACTATGTAAGCTGGGTACACGCAACATTCCTGTCCTTTCTATGGAAAATAAAACAGTAAGGGGGGGGGCACAGATGATGGATAAGAGGCGGGCAGAATTTCCCAGCTTCCCCATGACTTGGAATGAAGGCTTAACCTGGGTGGTGGAGAATGTGTGACGATCTACACTGCATAGACAGACTTGGAAAGACCCCGAGATCGAGGTTAGCTAGACATCGGGCTAGAAATGCATCAGCCCGGAGCCCACAGCAGGGCACACAGCGGAGCACAACAGAGGAGAAAGAGGAGGTGCGGAGGGAAGGAAGAGGCATCATGGGCAAAAACCAGCACCGAAACAGACCCAGACCTGAAAGGCTGATGTTTAGCTCACCTGGGAGCTACATGGCACACTGATGCACCGGTGCTTGAAGGGACCGCAAGATGCCCACTGCGCATGTGCGTCTGCATAGTCCTAATTTCCAACCTGGGGCACGTCTTAGTGCTGAGACAAAATACCCAGCAGAGGCAAAAAGGTTTATTCAGCTCACAGTTTGTAGAAGTTTCAGTCCCTAACTGCCTGGCTCCAAGACAGGGTGGCACGACAGACACTGTAGAACCCAACCAGTTCATGGTGGGCAGACCATGGGTAGTCAAGCAAGCAAAGGGGCCATCACCGCTGTATCCCTTATAACCCATGCAGGCTACTTGGGGTTGGTAGCGGCCACGCCTTTAGTCCTATTGCCCTAAGCCTAACATTACATCATGAATCAATTTCAACTTCACTCAATTTAGATCAAGCCACCTCTGCAAAAGTCCCACCTATGACCCCACAAGGCTCTGGCAGGACATCTAGACACAAGCCAGGACAGGGTGGGAAGGAGTGAGGACTTCCTTTCTACCTGGCATTTCCAAACATGGGGCTTGGCCCAACTCTCAGAGACCTGCCTCTCCCCAGGGAACAACCCCTCAGGAGCTCTCTTGGCTCCAAAAGGAGGACGGGGCCTATGTTCCCAGAGAAGACGACCTTCAATAGTTTTGAAGGATCTAAAACATGTGTCCCTGCAGACACTGATAAGGATGAAGAATCTGTAGAAATGTTCCACAGATTAAAATCTATTGCTTAAAAAAAAATCTATTGGGGCTGGGGAGATAGCTCTGTGGCACAAGTGCCTGCCTGGCAAGTGCAAGGTCATGAGTTTGAACCCCAGTCCCGCCCAAAAAAAAAAAAAAAATCTATTGCTAATTATCCAGGTAGCAGTGTTATTTCAGCATCAACTCTGGCACATGCAGGTTTGTGGGCTGCTTTAGATGAAAGCCACTGGAAACAGTCCCCAGATTGTAGACTCATCAGCAGATTTTATTTATTTATTTATCGTATTTTAGGGAAGGGTCTACAGGGTGTTCAGGTTCTCACTACGAGATCTGGCTCAAAGTGATCTGCCTGTTTACAGCCTCCCAAGAGCTGGGATTACAGGTATGCGCCACCACGCCCATTCTCAGTTGCCATCTCAGTGTGCCCTGGGGGCAGGGCCAGCACTACAGGCCTGGGGATTGAACCTCTGACCCTGCACCTGTTTGCCAAGTGCTTTAATCTGCTGAGCTATTTGGCTGGCCCAACAGATTTTATTTTGAAAACAATGTTTCGCAACCTACAAATCCTGATGTCCAAAATGGACAATACAAATTGAAAACTACCTGAAAAATAAACAATCATTTGCTTTGCACAGACTGTCAGAGACTCAAGCACACTTGAGAACCAGACAGGCTTGTAGATCATCAAGCACCTGAAGTCATTTCACAGCTATGTATAATTTGGGTTTCGCATGATTTAAAGAGAAGAATAAAGAACAGATAGTAGGAATCAGAGAGGCACTCTTTTGCAATGGGAAAAGGATCTAGAGGTGGAGGTCTGGGGCAGGGGGGAAGAAAAGAAAGGGAAGTAAGAAGAATTAATTAAAACGTGTTATGTACACAAATCAAATCCCCATGACAAATGTAATCACTATGTACTGTGACTATGCACTAATAAAAAAATTTTAAGTCAATTCATAATGGGCCAGAGAATGGGCCACTTAAATGCCAGCGACTTAGGGAATGCTGTGTAGTTATCAAGGACCACATGCAGTGTTTCTCTCGATGAAAAACTGAAAAACTGGGAACTTTGTGATCATGGAGTGACACTTTCCCGCTTTGTGCGGGGCTGGAACACTAATGTTTGAAGTGAATTTAGTGTTGTGAGGGAGTGCTGATAAGAACTTCCTAAGTTCAACAATCCCTCCCAGAGATCCGGCCACCCACTTAGAAGCAGCCACTTTTGGAAGCTGGGTCGTGTGCTGTGGGTGAAGAGGACACAACAAAGCACTCTCACTGGCAGGAGCAATGTTAATGGGAATCCTGGTGAAGGCGCCAGGCTACGTGGCATCCAGTGTAAGTATCTGTGGGCTGAGACACGACAGGACGATATATAAACCACATTCACTCACCCACCCACTTGGGGAGTCTCCGATGAGGACTGCTGCAAAAACACAACCACTAACTAAAAGAACTGGTGACAGAATTTTCCAGAATCCCATGGAACATGAAGCTACCTGAGTGGGTGTCAGCTTGAGGAAATTTAAGAAAATAAGAGGGGGAAAACTTGGACTTGAGACATCTGGGAGCGACCAGATGTGAGGCCCTGGCTGGTGACCTAGTGAGCACTGGCTCGGAAAGACAGAATAAATGGGTCAGGTCCGACCTCGCTGCAGAGGGAGACTAACGGGGAAAGGCAGCACCGGCGCCTGCCAACCTGCTGGGTCGAAATACTGGTGTGATTCTTATTTGTCATCTGGTCACTTGCAAGTAATATGGTGAAGCAGTTGACAAAGGTCCTTTGGGCTACACAGTCATCGCTTTTAAGAAAAAAAAAAACAAAAGATACACGTCTTAATCTAACTCCAGAGTAAGCGTGTTGCATTCTCTTTGATATCTTCGTTTAAGGTGATGTGAAGGAACTCGAGTGATCAGCACTGAAACCCCCTCGCCCTTGCTAGCAAGTTGAAGAGAAAAACACAAACAGCAGAGTTTTAGTTACTAAGCTAAAATTTAAATTTCTCGATTTTTTTTGTTATTCACTTTATTATTTATCCAATTTTCAAATAAAAATCTAGGCTAAGAAGCATAGTACTGTAACAGCTCTTAATATGTATTTGTAGTACCCTTAGTTAAGTGTAAGTGTTCTAATTAACATTGCATTCTTTTCAAATAGGCTTAACAAATAGAGCATTCTGTATGAACATGGAGATTATAGTTAATCCCTCTGGTCACATACTGTTTTTTTGTAAAAGCAGAATGAAGTGCTCCATACTGGTAAAAAGATAGCAGTTAGTTTTTTAGATGTTTGTGTTTTAGGACTCTGTCCACTTTCTTTTAAAGTTATGAACATATACTTATGCAAATGATTTGAAAAACTGATTTTGCCACTTCTAAAAGGCTACTTAATGATAGAATCCCATCTAGCCAACAGGTGCTGACAGAGAGAGATGTCGCAGGTAGGTGAAGCATAAAATCAAGTGGTAAAGAAGCACTGTGTATAACAGCAGCCAAAGCAAGGTGTATTTTGCATTTGTACAGATACAAAAGATATGGACAGATGTATGCACCAAATTATTAAATGTGCTTTCTCTTGAGGGACTAGGAGGGTCCCTTCACTTTTCAAAACATTTTTTTTTTCGGTTTGAAATTTTAGTAAGTATGTATTACTTTTGTAATAAAAAAAATTTAGACTCTATTTTACTGATTTAAAAGTTCAGAAGACAAAAAAGAAAGAAAGAAAAGGCCAGGCATGGTGGCACACACCTGTAATCCCAGCACTTGGGAGGCTGAGACAGGAGAATCGGTGTGAGTTTGAGACCAGCCTGCGCTACAAAAGTGAATTCAAGGCCAGCATGAACTGCATAGCGGGACCTTGACTCAAAAAGACGTAAATAAATAAATAAATAAATAAGTAAGAAAGTTCAGGCAAGTTCAAAGCCCTGGAAATTATGCACTGAAGCTTTAGTTTTTTTAACCCAAGAAGGCAGGGCAGTTCACCTTTCTGGTGCCAGTGGGAAATGAAAATGCTTCTATGTTTTACCTGCTTTGTAGATGAAAAATATTTCTGAGTAGCAGCTGTTGGTTAGGTCCACCATGCTTTACCTTGCTTCCAAATAAATGCCTTTGATTTTGTGACATGAAATAGAAAATATGTCTCAACTCTTCCAGTTAATGAGCAAAGACTTATCCTTAATCCTCGCTAGTGAAGTCTGCCTGCATCACTTTTCTGAAAAGGTCTTTATTAACCCAGGTTGGAGCCTGCTTGTAGTTCTAGTGACAGCTTTCCAGCTCGACAGCATCTGGTATCTCAAAGTTTCAGGAGTTTTCACTTACAGGATGATCAAGCTGTCATTTATTTACTCACTCACGTACTTATTTGGTACCAGGGAGGCAGGCACTGTGCACTAAGCTACTTCCTTGGTGACCATAATGTACATAGGACAAAATGCTGTCTTTTTTCTGCCTAAAGTTTTCTGTTTTCTTGGTTATGAACAGGAGTAGAAACTTCTTTTAAAAGTGTTCTCTCGGGGCCGGCGAGATGGTTCAGTGGTCTAAAGCGCCTGCTTAGGAGGGCTCAGGCCACTGTGGAGACTGCAGTTAGATCCCCGGCACCACATGCTGCGCCAGCGCCACCACCAGGGCAAGGCTGAGCCAGCCACAAAATGAATAAATAAAGAAACAAACAAATACAACAAGCAAACAAATAAAATTTAATAAATAAATAAAAGTGTTCTCTCAAGACTCTTGAAACTTCTTAAAAATTATCAGAGAGGAGAAAAGAATAGTTACATAAGTTTCTTTCAGAACTTGAATAAAATTCACTATGAAAATTTAAAATGAGGGCCAGGGAGACAGCTCAGTAGAATAAGCGCTTGCCTGGCAAGCACAAGGTCCTGAGTTTGTTCTCCAGTACTGAAAAAAAAAAGGGCCAAGTGTGGTGGTGGCGCACGCCTGTAATCCCAGCACTGGGGAGGCTGAGGTAGGAGGATCAGTGTGAGTTCGAGACCAGCCTAGGCTACAAAAGTGAGCTCAAGGCCAGTCTGAACTGCATCATGAGAACCTGTCTCAGAAAGACAAAAAATAAAAATAATTAAAATGCTTTATAGAATGCCTAGGATTTATATTCTCATGACAGACATATTGTTGTTGTTGTTGTTTAATCTTTTATTTATTTGGTCCAGAGTCTCACTATGCAGCTTGGACTCGCAGTGATCCTCCTGTCTCAGCCTCCCCATTGCTGGGATTACAGGCGTGCACTATCGTGCCTGGTTTCAGTGGCCAGCATGGCATGCCCAGGGAACCCAGCACTGGCATGGCATACAGTACCAGGGATCAAACCTGGATCCTTGCACTTGCCAGGCAGGTGCTTAGACCACTGAGCTATGTTCCCAGCCTGGCAGGTCTATTGTTAACAGCAAATGGGCTGTTTTACAACAGAGCCATTTGAGAATGAAACTGTTAAAATTATATTTTTATTGTACTTTCTAAGAGAGAGAGTGTTCTCCTAATCTCTGTTGGCTACTATGTAAGTGGTATTCCTGCAAAGTAGTATAAATTTAAAGGAGAATTTAAAAAATTAAGTAATGAGTGCCCTACTTTCTGTATTGCTCTGTACATCCTGACTCTCCTTGGCACCGCCTTCCTGGGGTGCATCTAATCTATGTAGATAAGCATTATCTTTAAATTTGCACTTAGAGCGTTCTACATGGGGAAAGGGTTTTTTTGTTTTTGGAATCCTCAGAACACTAAAACTCTTCTTTTAAAAGCTGTGTGTTTTAAAATTAAACAAGAGCTCTTTTTCCTCTCTGTGAGTTGTGGAAGTTAAAGCAAGAAGCTGATGTGCCTAGAAAGTTTACTAACAATTGTTTAGAAATGCTGTTCCTCGGGTTCCTAAAATCATTCAGCACTTCAGCTTTCAATTACAGCTTTCAGTTTTTGGGGAGACTTACCAGAGTTTCTCTGCTTGAACACTGTAAAACAAAACACAAACAAACAAAACCCCACTCAGTCTTTTCCATCTAATTCTGCAAAAACTGATCAGGTGCAAGTCAAAACCTAACCAGATCCAAATTTCTGCACTGCCAGTAGCTCTCAGGAGCCGCCTGTCCTCTTGACTGTCCTTGGCTGCCTGGAAGCACAGCAGAAGCATCCAGTGGCAGGATGATCATGGTACTGGAAAGCTGGTCGAGGCTGGCAGAAAAACGGGGTAGAGGACAAGCCGCAGTGAACGGGACTGGCCAGGATGACGCACAACTTTCAAACCCCTGTCTGCAGTGACGTCTTTCACCCATGGAGGCCCAGGCTTCTAAGGAACCTGCTCAGAAGTGAATGCCCCAGTGGTTCAGTCCCTTCAGTGAGGTTAATGCCACCGTGATGGTGACCACAATCAGTGTAAGCTGCCTGCATGGATGGAGATACCACTGTGCATTCCGTCAATATGTACATTTAATGTATGCAAATACATTTCTATGAAGAAAAATAGGGAAAATACTGATATGGGCAGGGGTTTTCTGGGTAAGGGTAGCGTGGGGTTTTCTGGGTAGAACCATAAAACCACAAAAGATAATTCCAAAACGTGATTACATCACAGTAGCTATCTTCTGTACAGCAAAGAAATTGGGAACACAGAGAAGGCACGACCTATAAAGTGGGAGAGAAGACTGACCAGCTAGCCATCTGGCCAAGGAGGAACAGCTGTGATGCATAAATAGTGCAAAAACTTAGCAGCAATAGAATAAGTAATTCAATTAAAATAGGCAAATGATAGAAGACTTCTCAAATAAGTATAACGGTCAGCAAATGTGTATATTAAAAAAGGCTCACTATCGTTAGCCATCAGGAAATACAAAGAAATACCACAATCATCTAACTCCAGTACAAATTTTTAGAAAGAGCACTAATCTTTTCAGCTGCTTTTATGGCTGGACCGTAAATGTCCCCCAAAATTTCATGTGTTTGTAAGATCTCTTCCTCTGGTGTGAATGAGAAGTGGAAGAGGGGTAGAGGAGGCCTTTGTGGCTAGCACAGGAGGGCTACAGAAGAACGCGAGACCCCTGGCGCCATGGCCTCATAGCAGATGCTGATTGGAGAAGGCTTGGTGCATGCACCAGAAAAACAAAAGAGAAAGTTGAGGTTAACCAGGGGGAAGAAGAAAGAGTAAGTTAGTCTAGGAGTGATGTGCTATTGACTCTGGATCCCCACACCATGCTAAGTCACAGCCACCAGGACCTGGCAGACTTTTGCATGGGCCCAGGCCCACCAGGGTGGAAGGCTTGGTCCCCAAGACAGCGGTACTCAGCGGTGGGGTCTTTGGGCATTGACTGGAAGATGAGGTCTCCCCCTGCCAATCCACTAACAACCCAAGGACAGCTAAATGGTGCACTGGGACATGAGAGGAACTCTATGAGGTGAGTTGTAGTTGGAGGAAGGAATTATGGGCGTGCCCACGAAGGACCCATTGTTGTCTCTGGCCCCTCCACTCTGTGCTTCTTGACTGCTCTGAGTCGAGCAGCTCTCTTCACCACTCACTCCCACCCTGTGATGTTCCTCTTCACCACAAGCCAGGGACACGGAGCCAAGGGACCAGGAACTGAAACCTCTGGAACCATGAGTCAATAAATCTTTGCCCCTTTCAGTTGTTTGTCTGAGGCATTTTGTCACAGCAACACAAAAATGGCCATATCTCTTCTGGAATTTTAATTTTCTTTTTAAAAATTTTTAAAATAGGAATGGCCTTTATGCTAAAATAGTCAGCATGCTTAAGAAACATGGAATGATTATTTGAACTGTCATTGATAGTTTGGTCTAATGAGTACAAAAGTTAATTGATTACCAAACATACACCTGTACTATTGAGAGCAATTTTACTGCATCAGTATACAAAATGCAGAGTTGTATTTTCAAGGTATACTTAACTGTATCTTCACAGGTAGATGTTTGTGTGGACACAGTCGTTGGTTTTTCTGCCATGACAGGCTTAAAGAGCT